>MU204367.1:4003095-4083050 GCA_017309775.1 Paedocypris sp. Pulau Singkep
GTTCTTCACCGAGCCGAGCGAGACTAATGCACGAGAGGTCGTTCTCCCGTCTCTCCACTCCACCATCACCGTTTATGGCTTCAATTAGCTCTAAATGGCCTCCTACCACAAAGACACTCAAACGGGCATGTTTGGAGGCAAGAAAGGTGGAGGTGTGGAGAAATGAATTAAACTCTTTAAGACTTCAGGCAAACCATTACAGCTTAAACGATTCCGAGTCCGTCTCTCTGAGGCTGAGATGGTTTTAGTGCCAAGAACTGTATTTTGTGACTCTGAGAACTTCACAAGAACTTTAACTGCACGATGGAGAAGCATTAGCTTTACTTTCCATGGCAAAGAAAATTGCAAAGTTCTCTACTACCAAAAGCCTGTGATGATGTTTGAAGGCCACAAACATTTAGGTTAAGCCGAATGTTCTGCAGCGTCTTTTAAAAAAAATATTTTATTCATCCAACCATTTGTCTGTCCATCCATTCATCTCATTTTTTTCTTTTCAATTCAGCTTTATAAGTTGGCCAAAGTGCTGGACACAACCAATAAAACCATCAAACGTATTTAAGATATACAGATAAGAATAAAACAAGGGTAAAACAATAAAAAAAAAAAAAACACTGGTTTAAAACGGTAAGAAAAAAATAACGAGTTTTTAAAGAAGTCTTATATGAAGTCTGTATGGCTGTATGGATTTTGCCAGTGTAAACAAATTTACAGCTTGTAGTGAAGATGAAAGTTCCTGTACCGTTTCTTCAAGCAATTTGATAAAAATGGCAGCCAAACCAGCGGCAATCAAACACACAAAGACTGACGTGTAGCTAAGTAGATGCTGGTAGATTTCATTTCCAGTTGCTACCATGGCACTGGAGTCTTCTGGGTGGTCTCTATAACCAGTTAGGTGGTCTTCTGGGTGGTTGTGTTGGCTCGTGTCAGAAATCCCACGTTTCTATGGATCATAAACTCCTCCAGCACAACACGCCCCTATGCCAGTTCATACGTTACGTGTAAAAATGTTTTTTAAAATGGCATTATCTATTTTTCTTAACTACTAAACCCGTTTCGTTACACGTAATAAGCAAACAAAAAAATCATCATCAATTTTTTTGAACCAATACTAAAATGTCAAAATCTATTACCAGCACCAAACTTTCAACCAATATGAATAAATAAAATGATTGGATGGATAGATGATGGACAGACAGATGAATAAAACTTTATTAGTAATTAAACTACGTCAGTGTCTTTTTGTAGCAAATTTTAAATTGCGAAATGTTCAATTTATCAAAATATTTTTTAAATTGTGCCTTAAACAACGCACAGGCTAATTTAAAGTCAATTCAGACATTTTGAGATGTGTAAATAATTAAAAAAATAAAAGATTCAATAGAATAAAAAACAAAGAATAATAAAAAAAAAAAAAACCATTAGGAACTAACAAGAGATTATAATCCGGGTATGAAAAGTTGTTACTGCCAAAAACTGACAAGACAATATTAATAATTAGTTTAAATAGGGCTAGGGTTAAAAAGAATTAACATCATATAGATATAAATTATATCAATAATGAAAATTGATAATAAACGTCACAAACTGGCTACAGTTACAGAAAGCCACATGGCTGTTGGAAAGCGGCAGCCTGGCTAAACTCCCGATGCTAATCTGCAGATCGCTAAAGTGCCGTCAGAAGACATCAATAATCCCTCGGGAATAGCGCAGACAGATGGCATGATGGGAAACGGCAAGATGCTTCCACAGACACGAGTGGGACGAAAGATTCGACCCTCCAACAGCAGTTTACTCAAATATTACGAGCGATCCTCAGAATGACGGGAGGATTCATCAGCACATCATGTGATGGAACCAGACAGGACGAGGGAGTTCTGTGACCCTTTTAACATATCAGGTTAGGGGTCTTGACATGAGAGTTAAGAGTGAAGAAGAGGATGGGGGAGTAAGTGACGTCCACCGGAGCTTCTAATCGATCCTCCATCAATAGTGAAACGTCCACTAAAGTTTCATCCACCATGTCACTTTAAGAAAGTCTGATGTGTAATAATCCTTAACATGTCATAAGATACATGTGTACCTTTCTTTACTTTAATTGGCATACAACTGTGATTGGATTTACATTTTTTGCATTTTTCAATATTTTTCATATACGAATATTGAACATTTTAATATTTTATTTTGCCACAAATCAAAATAATTGGACAAAGAATACATTAAAATTATCAACTTGTAAATAAAAAAGCGATAGACATTAGATGGATGGATAGAAATAAAGACAAGTGGGTGAACTGACAGAAAGACAGACAGATAGAGAAAGTGATAGATGATCTGATGGATGGACAGACAGACAGACAGACAGACAGAGATTGAGGGATGGATAGATAGACAGAAAGAAAGAAAGTAAGACAAAGTCAGACAGAGAGAGGGATTGAGAGAAAGAGAGCTAGAGATGAGAAAGAGATAGATGGGTAGATATATAGATAGACAAACAAACAGACATAGATAGATAGATAGCTAGACAGACAAAAAAGATAGATAGACAGAACGACAGACAAAAATATAGACAGACGGATACATAGACAGATTTTGAAATAAATTATTTTGAATTTTCAATACTTTATGCTAACATTTTGTTTTTACAGTTATTAGATTTTTTTTTTGTATACATTGCCAACATTTTCCTACAACATATCAATCCACTGTTCTCCATCTTTTCATCCTTCTTTCGCCAGACACCCTGAGCATGTACGCATGTGTGTTTCAGCTGACAGAAGAAAGACTGGCACTGCCTCACTGAGCAAATGAAACAAAGCAAACACAGGGTGATGTGCCAGCGTCCAGCGGACCACCGTCATTAATCACCAGATCCTGTTGCCATGACACACCCTGCAAACGTGTCTGATATTCACCTTTCACTTTTAGCCGTGACCTCCAGCCAAAGAAAATCGTTCTGAGCAAAAAAGGTTGGAAAAAGCGCGTAACACTGATTTAGAAGTCGCAATTATATTTCATATCAGTAAAATAATGATAATAAAATGTAAATAAAATAAAATAAAATGTAGATAATGTTTTCGTTTTTTAGAATATTTGATACCCAGTAAAATTGTAGTCACATTCCAGAGAGATCAGTGGGGGAAAAAATGAATACTTTAGATTTTCTTTTATCATTCATCATTCTGTGAGAGAGGACAGAGTGAAACTGATGAAAACCATGACAAAAGGCAGATTTATATTTATATTTTCACTTTGAAATTCAATGAAAAAAATTCCACTGCGAAATGATGTAGGTTCAGTTCCTGTTTTATAGAACAATATTTTTGTGATCACTTTAAGTTTATTCACTATATTTGTTAATTTAAAAATGACAAAAAATTTAAATTGAAAAAAAAAAAACTGCTGCTAATATTACCATGACAAAACAAAACAATTATATAAACAAGTATCAAATTCAATAAAACAAATCTAAACCATCAGACAAAAATATTGATAAAACATGGGCCAGTCGTGAAAATCAATATAGAAAATGCATTATCTCCGTATTAGTACTGCCACACACAATAATCAATGTGCAACTGATGTTTAAAAAAAAATCTTTTTTTTTTGTCTGGAAAAATATTCAATATTGATACGTATTAGAGCTGCACAATTCTGGATAAAATGAGAATCACGATGTTTTTGCTGAGCATCAGGTTGTCAAACAGCAACAGAATAACACTTATTACTCTATGGTTTAAATTTAACCAAATGCAAGAAAAAATATTGAAAATAAATTTTTTAAGGTAAAAGTAAAAGTAATGATTTAAAGAAAAACGTATCTTTTTTCTGACATAAATAAGAAGGGTTTTCTTTGTTTTCTACATATTTGCAAAATCTTTTAACCCGCTGTCATGATGGGCGGGAACAGCGAGGGCGGGGATCTGCTTTGCGATTGGTTCGCTTTGACCAATCAGAGCAAGGAGTCAAAAAAAAAAACAATTTGTACTCGAACAGACAAACACTGGCGTGCGTGTTATCTCGAGATCAGAGAGTTTGGCTGAATCGTATTAAGATCACGAGGGGGGTGGAATCGAGATCACAATCTGTTAACAATTAATTGTGCAGCTCTAATACATATAAACAAATTTGAAACAACTGTGAAAAGTGAACGTGTAATAATTCTGTCAATTTTCAGACATCAATTTAGCAGCGCACTCCTCTCGATTCTCATCTCACACTGGCATGTCATGTGATGTTCATCTGAGGTTGGACTACAGGAGAGCCCAGGTGAGATGAGATGACCACGCCCGCTGTGGCTAATCCGGCTCCTCCAGAAGCTGTGGGCATCCGGACCGCTTCAGCGCAATCACTCTCATCTAAACCAGGCTGTTTGTTTCTGATGGAGATCTACAGGAGAAGCCCGGACTATCAAGCTGGAGGAAGAGCAGCATTACCGGACAAACCGGACACAGGGATTACGGAGAAACAGACACGCTGGTGCCAGTATTCAGACCACACACACCATCCAAATAGCAACTTTACGTCTCTACACAATTACAAAATGTGTAACTGTGATTTTGTGTCATGAAATAATCCAACATTTTAGTAACATCAGAATTCAAGACTAAATACAGATTAAAAAAAAAAAAACAACTAATACTAAGAATTTATTTTTTGTTTGTTTCTGGCTAAATTACGTTAAATTTCTCTTTAGAAAACAATTTTCGTTTAATCTTACTTCCTTCAGTTTTATTTTGTCCTTGTTAAGTGTCACAAAGTTTCCTTATTTCTGTTATTGAGCTAATAAAAACTCATATGCACATCTGCCTCCAGAACCATTATTTAAAGAAATGAGCGCTTATATTTACGTGGATATTTGAAGTCGGCAATTATAAGCACCCCGCACGTTTTTGAGCCGCTAAAAAACTGGTGCTTATATTCGTGTAAACATGGTAGATTTTATTTTATCTGAAGAAGGAGAGAAAAGTTGTGGGTTCAAATCCCGGACAAATGTATAATTAAACTGTAATGAATAAAATCTATTGTAAAATCTGTAAAATCTACACTTGTAAAATCTGCTTGCTTTACAAACAATATCCGCAAAGACATTCAAAATTTTGTGAGATGCTAAATCGCCTAAAGAATCAGAAGAAAATCTATTAAATCAAGACAAATTAATTGTAATTGATTAAATGTGCAGAATAAAAAAAAAAATTTCTGGTCAAAAAGTAACATATCGATTTTTCCTACTTCATCATGCACAGTAAAAATAGAACAGTAGCAATCATTTGCAGAATGACGAAAACATCCAGAACGCATCAGATTAGCATTCCACAATCATCATCGTTCAATAAACGACGGCGAAGGATTCACCTCAGCGTTTGGATGTTTGACCACGTGTCTTGATTTAAGACGTTTGGCCCGGATGACATTTACTAAATGAACGATATCAATTACTTAGCGGAGACAATTTCACAACACCCGGCGCGGAATCGGACACCAAAATGCTTTACGACACATAAACGGACGCATGGAGGCGGCATTACAGGCCCGCGGAGGGAAGTGCTCGGGCCATTAACGCTCAAGCTTCTCCGTTAGCACTTCTGGAAACAGCTTACTGAGTGTGAGAACAGCCATCCATCTACAAGAGTGTCAGGCTGAATGTGATGGAGTGCGCGGGCCAGAAGCCGAGGCAGCGTGACAGGGGTCTTACGCTGCTTATGGCATGACAAAACCCAGACCAGAGATGCGGGTCTAAATCGGGCGAGGGTCTGCATGCCAAAGGGCTTTCGTGATGGACGCCAAAGTTCTGTGGCAACAATGCGCACCTGGATGCCAATCCAAAACGAGCGGCGAACTTCTCAGCTGTTCTGAAGGACACCATCTGACATCTCCATCACCTCCTCAGATGGTACCCAGGGATGCTAAACATGCCCCGCTATGGCCTGCTCCAGACAGTCGATCAGACCCCGGGGGTCTCGTTTCACTACGAGCACAATGATCTAAAGATCTTCCGGGTCAATGATGGTTGCCGTACTATTCGCAACACAATCGGCATCTTCTGCTCTATATGATTCCAATCACGGAAATGTGACAATGAAACGAGTAAAAGCCTCTTTGGTTTAGAAGCACTTTAGCCAACATGAAGCTGAAGGAAGAGAAGGCTATTGAGAGCTGATAAGGTCAAAGTTCATCCGGTGTTTGCTAAGACACGTTATAGTTTTCGGTCACTTAATGGTTAAGAGTTTAGCGAAAATAATTACAAATATTCACTCAGCAATGATAAAAAAGCAATAAATCGTTAGTGATCCTATAGTTGCAAGAAATCAATCAACTCTGATATAGATACAATTATTAGCTCAGCAATTATATAAATACAGTTAATCGCTCAGTGATGATATAAATACAATTAATTGCTCAGCTAGCATATGTATATAATACAATAAATCAACTTGCTATCATATACATACTATTAAGTGACTTTATGAATACAATTAATCATTCAGTGATTTTAAAAATATGATCAATCGCTCTTTGATTATGTAAATTTGATTAATTGCTCAGTGAATGTGTTTGCTCAGCTTTTATATAAATTAAATTATTGCCCAAAGATTATATAACTACAAATAATTGCTCAGCTAGCTTATGAATACTATTAATTGTCTTATTATCACAAATACAATTCATTGCCAAGTGTTGAAACAAACACAATCTCCCAGTGACTATATCAATACAATTAATCGTTCAATTATTATGTGAATGCAAATAATCACTCAATTCTTATAGAAAAACACTAAATTGTTCAAAGATTATATTACTACAAATAATTGCTCATAGAGCATATGAATACAATTAGTCGCTAAGTGATGAAACAAACGCAATTAATCACCCAGTGACTATATAAGTACAAATTAATCGTTCACTGATTATAAAAATTAGATTAATCGCTCAGCGATTATGCAAATGCAAACAATTGCTCAGTGATGGTAGAAATACAATTAATCGTCGAGTTATCATACAATTGCAATTTATCGCTCAATTATGGTATAACTACAATTACTCAGCTGAAAAAGTTCCAACATTCAACCTCTCTCAACGGAGTCAAATTAAAAACAGAGATCGATAAAAATGCAAACGCTGAGTGAAAGTCATCAGTCCGCGAGAAAACTCATCAGGCTTTGAGTCAAAGTCCATAGTCTCGCCGAAAAACGAAATGCTAATGATAAAAAGAAATGATTGTTCTGTCCGGAGGTTCTGATGAGGCTAAATCTCAGCCGCACTGAGCTGAAGCATCAGACATTTATATTTAACTCAGAGCGGGGCAGACTGATTTACTATGGTAATTGAGGGTTGAAGATCTCCGTAGGTCACAGTCGCAGTTAGTTTTAGTTATAAAAAGACACTGCAGGCATTTCCTGCTCCATCGTATACGACTAAACCAAAAATGCACCACACGGTGAAAACTCGGCCGATTCAACGAGACATCGCAAATCACTTTTATAGTTCTTAAAAAGCATATTCCCTTGAAGAAATTCCACATCCTTAATAAAAAGAGTACACTCTTTACGGAAGAGTAAACGCAGACAAACCGTCCCATCCATCCCAGTTCCTGCGTTCCTGACCACACATCTAACCCCGGCGTGTGACTCCGGAGCGAGCTAAAAATAAACCCAGACTGGCTTCTTCTGAGAAGCCATCTCCAGCCTTAACACCAGCAGCCTTCACATCACAACTCAGAAGATGACAGAGCCTACAAACACACACACACGCAGAAAGACGAGCCTCCAGATCTTCTGCCCTGGTGTGACACGTCTGGCCCCGCCGAAGCAGGTGCTAGTCTCAAGGAATGTTCTACCATGTTCTCGAGGTCACATGCCGCCCGAGAAAACCCCGAAGAATGAGAGGAATGTCCATCCTGTGGAGGAAGGGGTGCGTGGATGGAGATGCTAGACATTCTGCACCTTCCCACCATGTTTTGATTGGTGTGTGCCCTCATCGACATTCATCCGAGTGAGCGCCGATCAGTTTCTCCAGCTTCTACGCTTAGAACAAAGGTGTATTCAAGTCCGTGGATTGTTTACGGAGTCGGATGACTCGGGGGTCTTACACGCAACTTAAGAAGCCTGACAAATATGTGGAATTCTTACGCCTTTGCCGGGCAATCAGCTTCTACACAAAGAAAGCAAACACTCTGTGAGCTCTGATGAGTGCGGAAGGAAGGAAGGAAAGGAGAGGAGGAAGTAAATCTTCCTTTTCAGCTTCTGGTCATCAACACACAAGTTCATCAGACCTTTCCTCCAACCCTGTGCAACTTTTCAGGCACCTTCAGGAGCAGACGTGGATCGTACTGACAGCTCGTGACATGTGACCACTGCGGTGCTGATCAAAATTCAGAAGCTTCGGACGCCGAGCTAATGGAGCGTCGAGGTAAAACTGAGAAGAACAAGCCCTGGAAGCCTCTCCACCTCCAGCATCCAACTTTAAACGCGCAAACCGTACGCCAGATCAAGAGAATCCCCAAACTGACCTGCTTCACTTCGGCCGGCATCACGCAAATCCCGCTTAAGCCTCTTGTGAGATCCCCAGCGACAACACAATTCTCCAACGGGCGCTTCGTCTCCGAGTCGTTGGCTCCTTATCACGCCAGAAGGTCCTGTGAGAGCCCGGGCAGCTCAGAGCCACACAGCCATCCTTCTCCCCCACGGTTCCACTCCAGTCTTCTCACTCGCTCGCCCGCTCTCTCTCTCCGCCTCACACACACGCTCTACCTAACACATGCTGGTAATCCTCTCAGGGACAGAAGAACCCGCCTCCACCGTCTCCGTGCGAGGATGCTGCTAACGTCGCAGCAAACCACGATTGATTCTCCAGGCAGCCGATGTGAGCC
Source organism: Paedocypris sp. Pulau Singkep (assembly GCA_017309775.1). Taxonomy (NCBI): domain Eukaryota; kingdom Metazoa; phylum Chordata; class Actinopteri; order Cypriniformes; genus Paedocypris; species Paedocypris sp. Pulau Singkep. The sequence goes on from MU204367.1 coordinate 4,011,962, forward strand.
AATCCCTTAATAAATTCAGGAATTCGGGAGAGGGAGGGGAAGAAGAAGAAGAAAAAAAGACAAAACACTGAAGACGAAAGAGTTCGGGGAGAAGAAAAAGTTGCCTGGTGGAGGAACAAAACCCTGTGGGCAGACGGGGAGCGAGGGGGGCCGGTGTGAATAGAATCTTCCCAGAAGGCAGTTCAGCGGTGAGTTTTGTAGTGGGAGCATCTATAGGGAGCGGGGTCAGACGGGGGGAGGGGCTGACAGACAGACGCAGCTGGAGTGGAGAGGACGAGACTCCGCCCACCCAGCATAGGGGGGCTCGCACCCACCTAACTTTGTTATTTTCCTCTTTCACCCGCACTCTCAGCGCTCCTTTCATTCTCGGCTTTTGTGCTTCCAGCCGGCTAAATTTGGAGGAGGACGGGAAGGAGGCTGGCGAATGGTTTTATTTTTTTGGGGGCGACGTCGGGTGACTGAGTGCGCAAGAATTTTAATCCCAATCAGTGAATGGTTTTAACACAAAGCCGAGTTCCGAGACGGGCACATTTACACCCGAGGTGTCAAACTTGATGCGAGTTGTTGGGGTTTTTGATTCATTCACTGTACATCGTTTAACACATGTGAAGTTTCAAACTTTATTTTTTTCATTTCACACAAAATGTGTATTGTACTGTATGTTCGTGAGAATTTGCTGGTGAAATTGCAGCCATTTAATTTCACACACACACATTTCAATTTTGACTGTAATTTGAAGGTATTTTTTTAATGGTTCTAGTTCACGCTCTATAGATAATAAAGATACTGTTAACAATAAGTAAATGCAAACGTAACGCTAAAATGCTGAATTTTTTAACAAAAAAAAAATAAGTTAATTATGGAAGAATTTGATACTAAAACAACGTGAGCATATTTTCTGTATGTTTAAAAGTGCTAAGATCAGAAAAAAAAACCTTAATAGCAAAAGTACAAAGATAAAAATACTTACAATTACATATTTAAATATTGTATTAAAAATGTAATATTAGTAAATATATTGCTTAGTATTTTAATATTTTTAGGTAAAATATTACAGGCATTACTAATCACACTCGAAAATCACTATAAACAGATAGCGATAATCCAATAAATCAGATCAATGCTCGGTTATAGTGTTTAATTGATCTGAAAATGTAAAGTCCCACCCCCAAACTCTCATTGGCTGATCAAACCAAAACACTCTGCCTTTCCTGAAAGAGAACGACAGTAAAAACAGTAAAAACCAAGACAGTCACTTCAATAAATAGTTCTTCCCTGTGCAACTGGGAAAATTGCAGCATCAATACACAGACAAGTCAAAGACGGATATTCTTCATCGTCCGATGTGAAACAAGCAAAAGTTCTCACTGTACAATCAACAACAACTAGTAAACAAAAACTGGCTCTTATCTGGTTAAAACCAGCCCATGTTGTCTGTGGGATTTGAGACACTAATACTAAGTGCAAACAGAATCTTCTCAAATAAAGTAAAGAGCTTTTCGTCTTATCAAACAATGCCAGCGTCCACGAATGACTCCAGCTCTAATATGAAACCGGACATCGATGAGGAAAGACCCCGTGGCCCAAAAACCCGGAAAAAAACACACAAAAGTTTCTCCAAACAAACAAGTCGAAAGTAATCAAAGCGTTTTAGCGCAAACAGCCGCCGCGAAAGGTTAAAACCAGGAGAAACATCCGGCGATAATGAAATAAAGAAGAAAGCATGAGCGTGCTAAGCAGCACGTCTTCCACGCTTCTGCTCTCATAAATATATTAATGAGCGCTGAATATTTGAAAAGGCTTTTGCAGAAGAAGTAAGATGTTTGCTTTGGATTGCAGCACGGGCAGATTGCAGACATAGCGAGTAGCTAAACCATCACCGCGAGACCACGTGAGCAAGACCCCCACACCATCCGCTCCGTAAACAAGCTCAGATTATGATCTTTGATTAATAAAAAATGCCATGCTGCCAAAAGTACAGGGTTTATTAGCTTTACATATTCCATAAGAATGTGTCGATCTTGAGCTTCTCCACCACAAAAGAGCAGATCGACAGCTCAAATGAGACCTCGAGAGAGACAACAACCCCCAAAAAAGTTCATTGTTGTCCAAAATTCCAGCCTAACAAATTTGCTCGACAAAAACAAATATATAACTCATATTTTGAAACTCATTTATTTATTTATTGCCTTCATAGCTCACTGACACGTTTTGTACAAAAAATACGCTCACATATTAAAAGTGGGAGACTTTTGAATAAAGTGTGCAATTTAATTTATTTTAAACTTGATTTTAAAATTGTTTAAGGAAACACACAGAGGAAGTTTTCTTAAAGGGAAAGTAATGAAAATAATCCACTTGGAAAAATGTGAACAATTATAAGTTCTGCATTTCAATTTCGATTACTTTTCGATTAATCGCCCAGCTCTATTCATACAAATAATAAAACAAAATCCTCCATCGGTTACGTGAACCACTTTTCTATTTCAGGGCCACGTGGAGATGAACCCAATCCAACTCTGGTCACTCGGAAGGCGGGACCCTGGATTGGTGGCCGACCAATCACAGCAGGACACATACGTTCACTCTCACCTGATGACCATTTAGAGTCTAAATTCACGGGAACCAGGAAGAAAAACCACAAAGTAACGGAGAGAACATACAAACTCCCCACAGAAAGGCCTGGGACTTGAGTCTGGAATGATCTTTGCTGTGATTTTTTCTCCAGAATTAAACGTCACTAGAACTAGTTTGCAAAGATTCAAGATGTTTATTAATATTTATTTTTTTGCACAATGTTGCCAAAAGCGGATACAATTTTAGTGTCTACTCAATGTACCAGGGCAAACAATTGCTATTCTATTCTATTCATTCTATTCGTCATGAAGATGTCATGAATGATGCAGCCCTACTTTAGTGAAGTAAAAGCAAGCCAAAATTCTACTTGAGTAATTATTTTTCCGGCTACTTTTCACTTCTACTTCTTACTTTTGAAAGCAAACAATTGTACTTTCTACTTGACACATTGTTTAGAAACGAGCCACGTTACTCCCATTTAACTTCAGTTAGTTGTTTTTTTCCGTGTCACAGTAAACTCGATTGTGGTTGGCATTACGACACCCTATTGGTTTGTGCTTGGTCCATCGCGCCGACATTCGCAAGTGTGAGGCGTAGTGACAAATTATACAAAACAAACAGGAAATCAAAATATGGTCACCCTAATACAAACAACGCCTAACTTGAAAACTACTGTTACTTGAGTAAAAAGCTGAGATGATACTTTTACTTTTAAAAATACTGATACTGAAAAAAGATACTGATACTTTTACGTATTTTACTTAAGTAATGAATGTGAGGTGTGAAGCGGAGTTATAAAATATACAAATCAAACAGGGAATCAAAATGTGGTCACCCTAATATAAACACTCAATTTGAAAACTACTTTTACTTGAGTACAAAGTTGAGCTGACTTCTACTTCCACAGACGTATGTTTACTTAAGTAACAAACGTGACTACTTTGACAGCACTGGTGGTGAATGATGTCATTCCCAACGATGCATGAAATGGTCAGTTCCACATTTCAGCTCCACTAAATCAAAAGTCAAACTGGTTTTACTTCCCAACTTCACCATTTGTTTCGTACATTTAAAACACGACACACTGTATTTACTGGAGAAACGCGTTTTTTTTTTCTGATGCAGCTTATCTGATGCTTCCAAGCCTCTTGAAGACACAAAAGACCCCGAGACGGTGTCTTCAGACCTCCAGACATTCCACACACTTCAAGTGGTTTTAATTTAAGTCGCCAATAAGAGGGTCAAGCACACACACTTGTTTGGTTATATATGAACATGTGGAGTAAAGGGGTCACATTCCTAGAGAGACTCGGGGGTCTCATAAAGACAGGGATTCTTATTTTAAACACATGAGTTCAAGACCCTCAAGCAGCAGTTCGTCTTCTAAGTGCTTCCAACGGCAGTTCTGCTGATGATTAATACGCAACTAACGGGTCTAGATCACACAGACGGGATTATGGGTGAAATTGTTTGTTTATAATGAGAGCGCTTCAAACTCATTTAGGATTATGATTACAGATGGTTTTGTTGGTTTTTTTTTTCCTCCTTTTCCTAAAATAATTAGTGGCATCATTCACAATCCTTCACCAGAAATGCTCAAGAATAATGATGTGATTATTTCTTCATTGTCTTTTAAATAAATCATAATGACGCACCAATGAGAGTTTTAGTTCTGCTGTTCGGTGTTTGAATAAATCTAGCGTTAATCCATTAAATATTTAGGATTATCATTATTGAATTTATATTATTAAAACATAAAATACAAAAAAATACAAAATACTGGAAAACAGTATTAGAATTAGGTTACGGTAATATTTGATGCTCCTGCTATTTCACCATAAATGCAGATTTGCCTGTATTTTCCAGATTTTTCCTTCTAAAAAAATTAAACAACTCCCACTTTTACACATACTTGACCTACAAAAACATTTACAAAAAGTTACATGATAAAGATTCCTAAAAATGTAACTTTGTCCAATAATTGCCTAAAATAATTGCATAATATTTTCTGCTAACAATATTATACCAAAACATTTTTAAACAATTCTTGTTTGAAAGTCAATATATTCTTGCAAATGGACATTTTGGTGATTGGCCAGCTTTTAAACATTCATTTAATGTAGAAAGTGTATGTTATTTTTACACAACCTACTTATGAGTGGACCAAAATTGCTAGTTTTTAATAAATATAGTTCATAAAAAGGATACATTTTGTAAAAAAAAAAAAAAAAAAAAAAAACAATGACAAATGACCATTGTCCGTCCCCTTGATCTTTATGAACATCAAAAGTTAAGTATTTTTATAGAGCTTAGTTGAACTTAACATCATTCCATGAGATGTACTTGAAAATTGTTTAAATTGCTTAAAAATGAGGTATTTGTAAAGCATTTGTAGGCACTTTTCTCATCCTTTCTGTATAACGAAGTCAAAAGGGATGTTCATTGACTTTCAATCAATTTCCTGTCAGGAAAAAAAAAAACTTCAACCAATTTTAATTTCAAGACTTCAAACCAGAACTTCATAGCCAAAGAAAATGCAGGCCACAACCTTGTTCGTTCCACTCGCCGTGGAGATTTAATAACTAAAGATGGAGCATATTTCTGAGAAGAACAAAGGAAAACTCGATGTTTTGTGGTGGTTTTCGCGGATTAATGGCTTGGTGGATTGTGAAATGAGGGCCTGTATTGTGTCTCCGTAGAATATGAATGGCTTCTGGCCCTCGCAGCTCTTCTGAATGCAAAGAACGTATCTATTTCCACACCTCAATGAGAGGTCTTGTCCTTCCACACGTTCACGCTTCCCTCACCGACACTTGCACGCACACCAAAAAGCGAAGAGTAGAAGAAATGCTAAGAACTTAGCCTTGTTTACCCTCAACCGAAACGTTCCCAAGGCCATTTATTGCTGGGGAAAATGCTAAGAAGAATTAATTTTTGCACTTAAAAAGGAAGCTACAGTAGATGCTGGTTTATCGAAGTAGTTACATGCTTTTAAACCACCAAATTGACTTTCAGAAAGATTTTGTAGTTCTGTCCAAGTAGTTTTAAATTCAGTTTTAACTTAAAGCAAATTATTGAATTCAGCCAAAACCACTTCCAAAATCTGATTTGTTACGTCTGTTGTAGTGGTATTGCGATTGTTTGTTAGGGGTCAACTAATCTCAACAGGAACTTCATAAAATTAAAACCTAATCTTGTCGTGAAGGAGGTGGAAAAGTGTTCTTACTCTGTAGTTGAAGCGTCGGTCACACATATTTTAGACGCGTTTATGTCATTTATATCAGTGGTCCCAACCTTTCTAATTTCTTTTAAATCACGATTGGTTAACGTTTGATCATTTTACCGTGCACATTTTTCAGATTTTAGTTTTCAATACTTTTAAAGTATTTTAAATAAAATTAAATAATACATGTTTAAGTATTTATTTGTATTTAAACATGAATGGAAGGTTTCTATTCAAAGATGAATATATATAAAGGGTTTTAACATTTTTAATGGTACTTATTACGTTTATAGTAGATATTTATCTTTAATAATAAATAATAAAATAAGAAATAAAATAAATTGGTTTTAAAATGTCAGACACCATTTTGTTAGACGTTAAATTAGACTTGATTATATTTCCTCGTTTATACTCTGAACAAAGAAAGCTCTACATTTTCATTTTCAAAATCATTCTTCAAGTCTCGTGTGTACGTGTCATGCAGCATCACAAGCAACATTAGAAGTAATAACACTAAAAAAGTTAAAACATTAAAATGTTGTGCCGAGAATATTCCGGGCTTCTGACATCAAATTTAACGTACCAGCAATGTATAATGCGCTGAGCCTATAGATTCAACATTTAACTGTCAGATTTAACATTGCACTTAACATTGCAAAAATAAAAATTCATAGTTCAGCCAATACTAAAATGGTACCAAGTACAAGAGCGCATGCACGGGAGATTCGGGTGACGTGACGCGCAACTGGAGAAGAGACACTTTCGATTTAGAACGAAAATAATAATAAAACTGATAATAAAAATACGCAGATAATAATAAAAACAAAAACAAAACAAATGTAAATCATTTTCGTAATTTTTTTTTCCAATACATTTCTTTACGTTTATTATTTTTGGCACTAATCTAATTCCTTACTTACCAATTCCTAATACCGTGGGTTGGGAGCCATGGATCTATATGACGTCTTCATGTGTGGTCGGGTGAAAGTGAGAACAGTCAGGGCAGTTGGTGTTGGGTTCAAATACGGAGATGGTTATTATTTGCTTTGAGTGTTTATTTGCTATATACGGTAATGACGACCAACAGTACATCCACTTTTGGTTTCGGCGTCTTTCGGAGAGTCTGGTGAAACTTTCGTCTTCGGCTGAGATTGTAGTTAAAATTTCAGTTTTGGCATTGAGCAAATTTCAGACATTCTTCTTTGGACGCGAGCAACTATTCACTTTCAGTCACAAGCTGTTTTCCACGTTTTGGAAGAACCCACAAAAATGAACCCACTTCCCAGACTTCTGAGGCCGAGATTAGAAAACGAATCTTGACATTTTTTTTATATCATTTGTAATATTTTAAAAGCGGCGAGTTAGTGTAGTGGTTTGTGTGCTGGAGCTGTACCAGAGAAGCCACACAGAAACAAAAAAAATTTCCCCTCACACAAAAGAGCTGTGAGGGGAAAAATATATGAGATTAAAGTTTGGCGCTAATTACAGCTTTCTCAAAAAGCCTTGAATATAAAGCAGCGCGAGTGTGTGAAACTTTAGGTAAAAGTTGTGACTTTAGATGTAAATGACTGTGATTGGCTGACTTTACCCCAGTAGATGTCGATTCTGCTGTCAACTCCACGTGCTTCAGCAAGAGCCGCATGTAAACTAAACATTCTAGTACTTAAAAATATCTTGAATTTGATATTGTCAATATACATCTCTAAAAAACAGTTTTTTTCCCCATTAAAGTTTAGATAAAACAGTCGGTTGTCCAAAAACTCAATAAAAGTCTTCCAGCCTTAACTTGATTGTACTTGAACAAAAATAGGCAAAAAAGATAAAGCCAAAAAGAAGTGCTTTGGTTTTATTTTAATAAACCTAACCCCATGTTGTATTGTAGATGAGCTATTAATAACCCAAGGCCTTCACACTAAACAAGCTCCTTGTTAAGAATCGCACTCCATCGTTGTATTTCCAGACACGGTTGGAGATAAACAGCAAAGCTTCACACACTGAGGTCATGAGCCGCAAATATTTATTACGTTTGGCACAATAGAAGTTGCTGGAAAGAAAAGGAGTCTACGGTGTGAAAGTGTGGGTGAATGAGATGAGATTTTTTGTGTCTTTTTAGGCTTTCAGCGGAACAAAACGGGCTACAACAGCAAACTGCATCAGCGGCTGAAGAGAGTCGTTCACTCTTGAAGAATGAAATCCATTAAACCTCCGTTAAAAAACAACAGCGGCATATTTAGCGTCGCACAATGCTGGTTGGTTTACACACAAAACGGTGTATGAAATTGACTAGATGTAAAAGTACAAAGGCTTCTGATATGGCATTTCAGTTTTCATTTGTGATGGCGCTTCCATTGTTGAACGTGATTGTTGAAGCTCAAGGACAGTGACGAAGTTGCAGGTTCAAACTGTATAGCGCTGTCCATGAGCCACGACTTTACACTGCCCACTGCTCCGGGTTTGTGTGTGTGTGTGTGTGTGTGTGTGTGTGTAACTGGATGGTAAAGGCAGAGCAGACTTTTGATACTGTCCCTAGTGGCCATATTGACAAACTCACTCACTTACATGCATTCATTGACTTTTCAAAATCCTAAACATAACACAATGGGTTTTTCAAAGGATTGAAAAAGTATTTTTGCTAAATTTACAAAATATTAAAGCGCGTTAGAATTTTGAGAAGACGCGAAAACCTGATACTGTAAAGACCATTAAGTTTTTTCGTAAACAGCAATAATGATTTTCTCTCAAACATCTTAGTTTCAAGATGGCGCCGGTGAGGTCGGCTGCCATCACAATCGCTCCAGCCTTTCTATTGTTCATTTTTTGCACTTTTAATTACTTTTACTGATATATTTGTACTGGATGGCAATCAATAAATATGATCGGTCTACTCTTATACCTTTTGGTGTCATCTTCACAGTTTTTATTTATATTTTTACACTTTGTATTTATCTATTTGTATTTATCTATTTATTTATTTTTTTTTATCTCTTATCTTTTTATCGTTCCTCTTTCTCGCATGAACCCCCCTATGTTTAAATGCTGGACGATTACAAAATACATTTCATTGCGTGTTGCACCATGTATAATGTGTATATGACAATTAAAATTTGAATTTGAACTTTCAACAAACAAACAAACTTCCAGCCAACAAAAAACGGGAATTTCATCTCTCTCTTCAACTGTCAAGAGACAGTTTGAAGATCTTCAGGTTTGTCATGTGGACTTCACCGACAGGCTCATCAACATCACCATTGTACACAGACGCTTTGCAAATGAAACGAAAATAGACAAAACGGTCCATGAGATGATGGACAGGTAAAGCATCTTGACCAGTAAGATGAGACCGAACGTGGCAAGAGTTTCAAGAAGAACGATTCTGGAACGGACGATGATGATGATTCCCGGCAAAACAATCAGAGAAACAGCTCAGCTCGCTCAGACAGAAGTGTTTTACCTCACGCCGACTGTTCACACAAACAGTGTCCACTGGCACAGACCAGAATGGCTCACCTGACTGACCATCTGCTGCCAGGGCAAAGGCTGGTTGCCTCCAACGGTGGTGCCGCTGACCAATCTGTCCGAGGGCAGACCACCACGGTCCAGCTGCAGGGAGACATTACGGCGTTCCTCCTCCAGGGCTTTGGTCAGACGCTCGAATCGAGCCTCCTGCTCCTTGACCGAGGCCAGGATGCTGGCAGCGGATGGCACATCATAGTCCTCCATGGCAGCGTGGTCACCAACTTGAGAGGCTGATTACAGGGCAGAGGTTGAGAATGAGAAGGTCCCGGGGCAGAAGAAACAAGCAAAAGTAGGTACAGTTCACTATTTATTTAATACGGTTTAAAACTATATTTATTTAATTTTATTCCCTCTTATTCCCATTTTTTTTAACGTGTTAGATATATTTAAATGCAACTGGATGAAATCCTATTCAATAGAGGCCACATGTAGACAAATAAGAATTTAAATCAAAAGTTCACTGCTAGTTTTGTGATTAATATTAATATTTTATTTGCCTTGGTGAAAAATATGCTTCAGCGTGTGAATTTTTCGTTTTCGAAATCTTTCGAGCTCTGATAAGCAAACTGCATTAGAACTTACAAATTAAAATAAAAAAAAGTTAAAAGTTTGTGTTTAAGGTCAATATCCTAAACAACATTTGTAAACCGAAAAGCATTATATCGGATTTAAAAAGTTACATTGTTAATGATTACATTAATAAAACGAATTATATTATCTATAAATTATGCTCCCCAGGCACTTCAAAAGAAATGTCAGGAATAGAATGAGAACAACACAATGTAGTAAATAAAATAAAAAAATGAAAAATATTGTCTTCAGGTGACAAACAAGCATCATTACGTAAATGAAAATGTCTCAAAATACTCAAGAAGTACGGTAAATATATTTTAAGTTCCAAGTGTATGATTTTGTTCAAACTGTTGAGTTGCTAAGACAAGCATCAGTGAAGCAAGTGAATAAAGGCTCAGTTAAGTAAAAAGTAATATATATGTACTGTACACTAAACGGACACAGACTTACAACAACCTGTTTTTTGGTAATGATCATTAATCACCAACTAGGAACGTGATTGAAAAAGTTTAATCCTTCTACGACTTGAGGTTCGTAGGACGGCAGGATAATACTTTTCAAAAATCCCTACAAGAACAATAGAAGCTCTGGCCCTTAGAGCATCAAAACCTACTAAAATATAAATTAATAATATCAAACGTTCAGAAATTCAAAAGCCATAGCCCAACTTTGAGGTCTGATTCAGCATAAAAATGCACCATAAATCTCAAAAGGAACATAATAGATGCTTTTCTGAAGGAACCATGACGGCTCCATGAGTTCACGCACAGTTCACCTGAATACACACCTATGGGCTGGGTTCAGTTTCCTATCAGAGGCAGTTAGAGGGCAGACATTCCCTTCCGAGGGCAGACCGAGGAGATGTGCCCAGCGGCGAGAAGAGGAAAAACCCAACGCGACAGAGACAAAGCGGGCTGCAGAGGGAAAGGAAGAGAGAAGAAAATCACAGGTTAGATAACACTCTGACATTAGAACCATCATAGACAAAACTGCTCGGCTTCCTGGGGATTTCAAGGAGAAGAAAAAGATTCAAAAATGAATGAGGAGATGCTAGAGAATGATAAATGAGTTTGGAAATCTCAGTCGTGGCTTTCAGGATCGGATCGGATGGGATCGTCTGGGGACGTGTGTGTAGAAGGTTCCAGATTCGAGAAGGGCCGGGCAGATTAATATTTAGCCAGTTGTGGTAAACTGTCTCTGTGTTTCAGTCTCCATTAAGTAGAAGTAAACGGACACACACGCTGAAGCACAAACACACTATTCCCGGCAGAACAATAGGTGTGAAGCACGTCTGCCTTTGAAGCCGGTGAACACACAGCGTCTTTGATGTTTGTTTCGGGCTGATCATTTATTTATCTCGAGCGGCGTTCTGACACGACTCTTACGGCGAGGCATCACACCGCAGTCTGGCTTATGAGCGACATCACGGGCTGGACCGAAGGGAAAACGCCAAATTGCCTCTGGAAAAAGCAGTCCGGTCCAATTGATCTTTCATCCCGGGAAAAACATTGTTAAAAAGTTACTTTTTTTTTTTTTTTTTTGCAAAACTGCGCAATGATAAAAATAATACAATAAAACAACTTATTGGCTTTCACTGGGAGTCGAACCCATGACCTTTGGGGTCAAACACCATCTGTTCTGATTGGCTAAGCAAGAAAACTCTACGAGATTGACAGCATACAATTTGGATATAGAAATTGAATAGATTTTTTTATTATTTGATTGTATATGAACAAGACATGTTCCCTCTGTCTGTGAGATTTGATAAAACGTGTTGTTTGCATGTGTATTGCCATCTCAGACGGCATTCACAATAAGCATAATTTCAGTATAGCATATAGCATAATATATAATACAAAAAACCTGTATAATTTATGCATTCTATATGAGAAGCAATTTAAATAATCCAGAAATTACGAGAGCTGCAATTCACCAACAGGCCACACGAGGCAGGAGCCAAAGCGACGTTTGGTTATGTCCCACAAAAACATCTCATAGTTGTGAGTGAATTCATATTTTTGTTATGCAAATGTGTAAATAAAGTAAGCGTAAAGACTGCATAAATAAGGGCGTGGCAGCATGGACTACAGGTTAGGCCGAAGTATTCGTCTCGGCTCATTCTAACTTGTGTTGTAAGTGTTTTTTGTTTAATGTGACTTAATTCACAACGAATTATAATAATCACAATAAACATTCGACAAGTCTACAATACCAACAGCATAAATGAGTCAAGCAAAAATGGGCGTGGTTTGAGCAACCATACATCTTAGCTCCGCCCACACCACACTGATAGACAGGAAGAGGCCTGCGGGCAGCGTTGTTGAAACTACATGTGCTTTACAGTCTATAATCCCGCATCTAATTATCAAAATAACTCATTTAAATCACATTTCACTATATCAAATGTCAATTTTCTTCCAAAAAGGAAATCCTCTGGCCACAGCATTGCTTAATAGCCGGTGCAGAATCATTGAGGGCGCAAACATATTAAAAGAGCTCTCATCATGGGATTAACCGAGCAGTGATGATGGGACATTTCTGAAGAACCCTTGCTTGAGGATTACTGGAGCTGCTACTCTCACGCTCCACCAGTGCAGACCAGCTCTGAGTAACAGCGGGAGAATGACAGGCATGTCCGCCGTATCTACTACACTTATGATGATCACTGGCGGCTCCGGCTCGCTTAAAATAGTCCAAAGTGGTGAAGAATTCCAAGCCCCATTTGGAGAACGGGTCGTAACGTGTTTGCAAATCACGCAAGGGACATTTTAACATGAATTAAAGGACTCTACTGGCGAGAGATGACAATACAAAATAAATGATTCCTGTGCAATTATATAGATCTTCAACAGCGACTCTTCCAGCGCTGAATGAAATTGCTTGTGATGAATAGTTGTGAAGTTTTATTGAAGCTGCATAAATACAGGAGAAATGATAATAGCCATATTTCTGAACAACATCACAAATATTGTTTTTGTTTTTAAAGGCTTTTTACAACCATGTGACATTTATGTTACTTTACAACCAGGTAATTGTCATGTAATACTAATAATAAAAATAAAATATATGAACTAAATTATTAATATTGGCAACAACAAACTACTTTACTGAACTACTTTATGATATGTATCTACTTTACTGATTATGATATATGTATCATATATATATATAGAGAGAGAGATTGTTAATTTTTTGCTTTTTTAATTACTTTTACTGATATATTTGAACTGGATGGCCATCATTAAATATGATCGGTGGAGAGAGAGAGACAGAGAGAGAGAGAGACAGAGAGAGAGTGAGGAAAAGACAAGTAATAGAGAGAATAAACAAGACAGATGCTGAAAAAATGGGTATAAGATGGTGAGTATAAAATGGGGGAAAAGGGAAGCAAAGAAGAAAAAAAACACAAAAAAAGGAGAGAGAAGATTGGAGAAAGAGAGAGTATAAAATGTATAGTGCAAAAAGAAAAGGAATGGAAAGAGAATGATTTGGCAAGGAGAGAAAGAGATGGTGTAAAAAGAGTTGCTAGAATTAGAAGAAAATGATACAAAGAAATTATAGAAAAAAGGATGAAAGAGAGGTAAAAGATGAAGAGTTAAAAGACGAGGGAGAGGAACCGGAAGATTGATCGAGAAGAAAAAGAAAAAAAGAAATGAAGAAAGAGGAAGAAAAAACAGCTAAAAGTTTCATGGCCTGGCATCTCACCTAGACTCGGGCTTTTTAAACTAAGTTCATTTTGAAAAACGACCCAACAAAACACACAACCTGTTCGTCTCTGCTAACAAAGCAGCAGCACTGCGGCCATAACGGGAGATAGATAAACAGCGCCGGCGTTTCCTCGGGGATAAATAGATTGCAGCATAAACCCTGGTGCTAAGAATAGCGCGGTAATAAAGGCAGCAAAGCAGTAGGTGCTTCCTGCGCCGTGCCAACCACCAGATGCTGGAACACTGAAGTACATTTAAAAGCCTCGGCTTGAAGGGGGAAAAAAAACGACTTCAACAGGAAGTCCATCGGGGAAGTAATACAGCCATGAGGCCGACGGCATTAAACAGCGACCTTGTTTGCTGTGAGGTCGGAAGATATTGAGAAAGCGATGTTTACGGGCTTCTACAGCAACACCCAGAAGACGCCGAGCAACCTCATGAAACATTCAGAGAGAGCGCCAACCAGATTTATAATGTACACAACCTGAAGACCCGGACCAGGACTGACAATTTCACATGGTTTTCTTCCTTCAAACGTAAGAACGAAAAAAGGCGCTGACAAAAGCACTAATGAATTAGCAAAAACGCTAATGCAAGTTCTGGAAACACTGCGCTGAGTCGTATTTAAAAGACAGATCAAAAGTTTTCAAAAAGTGGGTTTCAAAGTTTAAATTCTCCACCTTAGCAAAAAGCGCTAATGCGTTAGCTAAAAGTGCTAATGCGATCGCTTCACTGAAATGCAGATCAAAAGTGAGATAAAAGGTAAGGTTTTTAACTTTTCTGCCTCTGGAAAAGCACTAATGAATTAGCAAAATCAAATTAGCCAATGTGAAATATGTATTACTGCATCATTCATAACTGAAGTACAGACCAACTGTGAGTAAAAAATTCAGTTTCAAATTCCCCACCTTAGCAAAAAACTGCGCTAATTTATTAGCAAAAAAGATCAAATGAGAATTCGGCATTACTGCATCGTTCAAAACTAAAATGAAGATCAAAGGTAGGAAAACATTTGGGTTGTTTTAATTCCCTGACTTGGCAAAAAGCACCAATGCATTAGCAAAAAGCGTAAATGTGCATTCAAGGCTGAAATACTAAAACAAATTCTGCTTTACTCAAACCTGAAATGCAGATCAAACGTAAAAGTTGCAGTGCTTGATCAGTATTAGCAAAATATGCTAATGCAAACTCTGCATTACTGATAGGGTTACCACTTTCATTACCCAAAAAAAAGGGACGCATACTGCAGGGGGCGGGGCGACTGGGTGGGCGTGGCAACAACTAAATCACTTTATGATGTTATGGGTTCTGTAAAATGCTTTCTGCAAAGAAAACTGCAAAGTAAACTCAGAAACATTAAAATAAACTGCCTTTAATGGAAACGCAGCCAGTGTTTCTCTTTTACAACTCAACAGACTTCTCTAATGACAATCATATTTTAATGGGTGGCTAAAATGAACTATCCAAGCATGGAAACAGCACATACACAAAAAAGCCACAAGCATTAGCTAGTAAAGTTTTTATATGGTCTATTTCTAACTTAAAAATATAGATAGTTGCAATTTACTAGTATATTTTCTTTACACATAGGCATATATATATACACACATAGGGCTGTCAAAGTTAACGCATTAACGCATGCAATTCAATTTAAAGGCTTTATCGCGTCATTTGTTTTTAACAAATCTGTTAGATCTGTACAATCTGAAATACGGGACGATTCCGTATATCAAGGGATGGGTAGCAAATCAACAATGGAAAAGGGGGAGTGTCTCCGCCTTAGCCAGAAGAACGTATGCATCTGGAGAGAGGGGGTGTCTGTTCTAGAAATAAACAGGGTGAATAGGGAAACACCCCCAATTAAGCAAATGGCTCATTTCATTAAGCTCAGCCAATCTCCTCGTCACAAATACAAAGCCTCTGGTTTCCCCTCAGAGAGCTGGAGCTTCAGCAGTATTACATCACGAGTCCCGCTCCACCTGAGACCCATCTGTGCCGGGCCTTACCGATGACAGTGCTGGTCTCAGATCAGTTGTACGCTTAGAGCAAAAAAAATAATAATTTAACGCTTAGAGAGCAAAAAAAAACGCTAATAGCCTTGCTGATCCCTATCAGATCGACCGAAAGACGCTAATTTACCTCAGCGTTCCCTTCAGAAATATCTCTCGTGTGTCGAGAGCAAGATCTGACAGATATTTCTGCAGTTTAAAAGATTTTCTTGAACAAAGAGCCTTCGGGAAACAACAACAAGGGCACGTCATAGATAACCTCCATTATCAATGGCCGATCCATACATTGTGCGCTGCGGAGATACATAAAAACTGATCTGAGAAAAGGAATAAAAACCGACAATCAATATTTCTTCTTCAGTGAAATCTTGTTTGGTGAAGACACTTTCGGATAATGAATAAAGTCACGTAGAAGGAATACATTCAGGCTTTGAAAGTATACGCTAAAAAGCACCTATTATTTAGCAAAAGGGGCATATTCTGTATTAAGTTTGATGCGGTGATGTGGATTATATGCAGTTTTACTAATTAATTTAGTTAGCACCCCGTCTTTAACACATAATACACTTTATCTCATAAGACATTAGCGCTTTAAGTTGAGGCTAAAACCACACATATTATTTCACTTCCGATCCGCATTTCAGTTTCGAATAACGCAGAATAGACATTAGCGGTTTTAGCTAATACTTTTGCGCTTGTCGCCAATGTTGAGAATTTAAACAACCCACCTTTTATTTCATATTCAATTCGCATTTCAGTGTTGAACGCTAATATTTAGCGCTTTTTGCTAAAAAGTTAATTTCAATACGCCACTTTTATAAATCTTTTCATCTGTATTTGATCTATATATAGAAGCTGTCAATGCCTCTATTCAACTTTTTTCTTTTTCTGAAAGCATTTTCAAACTATTTTTTTTTTTTACAACTTGTCTTTGAAACAATTTTACAAAAGCAAACATTGCTTTAGTTTGAACAAAAGACTTCTATTCCTTTTCTCAGAAGAGTTTTTCACATCTCTAGTTTTCAGTGTTACACGTACTAGTGTTAAACAGACAAACATATCAAAACGGCGCATTAGCGATCGGCATTCGCACGAGAAATTTCCCGATGTTGGGATTGAAAGCGACTGGTTGACTTCAGATGCTGGAGAGAGGAGAAGCGGCTCAGTGGTGGAGCTGGCGAGCTGACGTGAGCAGTGGAATAATGAAGAATCCGACAGATGGTGGGTTGCTTGGTACCTTTGATTTCGGCAGCGCTGTCGGTGTGTGGACGTGTGGCAGGGAATGTTGGACGTGGCCGACTGGATCTGAATCTCTCCTCACAGGAAATCCAGTTTCACACAGCAGCTGTGAAAAAAGGCGACACACACACACGATGAGGTCAATACACTCCGCATCATTAGCAGGTTTCTTTAAATATTATTACGTATTACTGGAAGCTTTGGATCAAATCGAGCAAAAATGACAGTTTGGAAAGTGCCATCTGTTGAGATCAGCCCATTTATCAACTCTACTCAATAATATCATAAAAAAATTGATACGTTTGTGAAATTTAAAGAGCGTTTAGTATTATAAACCGAATTGCGATTATTTTGTTTGCAGTGCTAATTGTGATATTTTTGTGTTATGAATAGTAGACATGAACTTGTCTACTAATTTTGTCTACTATTAAATACTATTATATTATATTTGAATGAAACATTTTGTATTGAAGATAGGATCATCTTCATCCCATGGAAACTTCAGCACTAATGAAACGAAAAAAAAAAATTCAATATACGTATAGAAAAAAAATTCAATATACGTATATTAAAAAAACCCAACAAATACAATACGGTACATAAATAATAGAACAAAAAAACAGAACAAGAACAATATGAATATAACACATTAAAATAAATAATTATGGCCCGTACGTGGCAGAATGAGATTATAGCAACGTGTTTACTTTTTTGCATGTTTTCTTCCAAGTTAAAACTGATACAAAAAGACGTTTAATCTAATAGGTTTTTACGTATTATTTTTCCTTTTATTTATTATTATTTTTTTGTTATTGTTAAAAATCCAACCATTCATTCCAACCAAAAATCCAACCATTCATCAGTTTTTTGTTATCGTTAAAAACCCAACCATTCATCTTCTAAACAGCTTTTCCCATTTCTGGGTCACGGGGAGCTGGGAGACTGAAGACTGGACAAGTGGGCAACCAATCACAGAGGGGGACACAGAAAACAGTGATGATAACAATTGTATTACCATTTATCATGCCAAATATTAATAATCCAGCTCCAACGACTCGTCTAAATTACACGTTAACATCTGTAAATCGAAGGACAAAAGTGCCGCGGACACACTCATCGTTTAAAGTCGTTCTTTCAAATGTGTTTGATTTTCTCTCTTCAGTGGCATTGCAGGGACCCGGTGATTTTGCAACTCTTTTCCACAACACACATTTTTATTCTGCTAAGGATTATAATATCTTTCCCACGAGGGATTCTTCCCTGCCTCGACTT
Organism: Paedocypris sp. Pulau Singkep; assembly: GCA_017309775.1. NCBI lineage: Eukaryota > Metazoa > Chordata > Actinopteri > Cypriniformes > Paedocypris > Paedocypris sp. Pulau Singkep. The sequence goes on from MU204367.1 coordinate 4,030,078, forward strand.
CAAGGACAGACGTGCACAAAGCAGCCGGGATTTGTGGGAGTGACATCAAAGGTGAGTTAAGTCGGAATACATTTGTTATCCTCTCGCTCTTGCTCTGGTTCTGAACCGAGCTTACTGCATCCCATGCAATGCTGGCTCGTGTTAAATCAATATCACAGCGCTGCTGAAACGCTGCAGTTAGCTCGTGTCGGAGAGCATCAGCCGTGACACAAACTCCCGCAAACTTTTACTCCAGTACGACAAAATGCGTTGAAGTTTCATTAAAAAAAAAAAAAGAAAAGAACGTGAAGGCTTGCGTCTGAAGAATGGAACGGAGACGCTGGTTGGCCATTAGCCAAGTGTTCGCACGGAAAAGGTTGTGGGTTCGAGTCCCAAGAAAGCATCATCCGCATTGTCGAAAGTGGCTTTTTGTCTGAAAAGGCCAAAAGGGAAACAAAAAAAAAAAACAGGTTTCCTGGAATAAAAACAACAGCAGCAAATTTTACCATGCTTCTGTGTTTAACTCAGTGTTTCATAGTTTGATAAGCATTTGCATTTGCTTTTGATTAGAAGTCTGTTGGGGAAAGAGTCAGAAAAAAAAGCGACAAATTGCGTTTTTTCTGCATTTGACTATTAAAACAAAAATTTGACGGCATTTGCCTGCTAAACAATTCAATTTGAGTAATATTTGTTCACATTTTTGAACCACTGTAAAAAAAATCTTTTTTACTAGGGCTGTCAAACGATTAATTTTTTTCCAATTAATCGTGATTAATCATGATTGAATGACTGAAGCTTGTAACAGTAGATATTGAGGTGTACATTAATGTGAACTCAATACTAAATAAACACTCATTTAAATACTGTAAAATGATTTAGTATAATTTTCGTTCAATTTGCAATGTATTGTCTTAAGTTTTTTAACATCACACTTTTTCCCCCAGATAAAACACACAAAAAAGTCAATTTTAGGCCGCCCATATAGACAACGTGTTTCCGTTAAATTGTGATTGCTCCTGACTTGCATATTTGAAATTGGCAATTAGAAGCACCCACCAAGTTTTTGAACGTCGAAAATTTGAAAAAAAGGAGTAAAAATAATCCCGTAAATCCGGTATTTAAAACCAATTCTAAGTATTTAGATGAACAAATAATATAAAAATGATAACTAATACCAAACAATAAGAAACATTAAATTGTTCAATAGTACTTTATCCTAGATTATTTCACATTCAGCAGAAATTAAATGTGGTTTTATTTCCGATGTTGCCTCGACTCCTCCGATAAAACAGCAGCTCATCGCATCTGTCAAGCTTCCAGAAGAAAAGAACAAACAAAGCCGAATCAAACCATCGGGCCTGGCTGATGCGAAGCTCATCAATCCAATTTCACTCACAGCCAAATCCTTTCCAATCCTCCTGAACACATTTCCTCATAAGCATTTTAAATAAATTCATCATTTCAGCCAATTACTGAATAATTATTATTCATGCGTGTGAATGACATGCAAACACCTTGTGAAATCGAGCTTGGTTTACAAAGCAAAGAAAAATGACCAGATAATAGGGAAAACGAGAAATCAGATCCACTTCGCACTTCACAAAGATGGAAAAAAAAAAACACATCAGCATATGGATTTGGAACGACACGAGTGTGAATAAATAAAAGCAGACTTCCATTAAGGGGTCGTCAATCTGTTTCAATTCATCGTGGTGGGCAAATAAAAACCTGGCACTGGCGTTCTCACCATATTGACGACCCATTAGACTAGAGGTTCTGTATAAAAGATCTAATAGTTTTAAGAACCGTCTCATTGATTTGGAGATAGCGGCTCAGAAATAGATTCTCCCCGAAGAGTTTTAACCGGCGTGAATAGGCGACAAAACAGCATCTCAATTAAAAGTGTGAGGTGGGCATCACAGCACGGCGGGAATCTGCCAATCATGGCGACAAGGTCGAGCCGACCTGAAACCTCGACCTGAGACAAGCTCGGCTGTAAAGTTCAGCTTTAAGTTCTTGCGTTTCACTTGACTTGCTCTGGAATAGAAAAGGCAGAAAGAGCGGTTTCAGTGTTAAAAGCTTTGGCACCATTAAACCATGTTCTAGGATTATTTATGAGGCTGCAAGTCATCACCTAGCCATTTGAGTCACTGAAAAGTTCCAAAACTCAGTTGATCCTGTATTCTTCTAACAAGTGATACAGTAAAACATCAGCGTTTACACCCTTCTACGGGTGTTACGACGGTTATAGCTTTTGCTCTGTAAAGTTTACTGCATTACACTTGTAAGGTTTACAAGTATATTTACCAATATCAAATAATGTGAAATCTTAATTATTTCACAATTATAATAAATGAAAACTATTTGCTTTTTTATGATTGTTATAGCCTTTGCTTTGTAAAGTTTATGTCACTTTACATTTAAGGTTTGTAAAGTCCAATTGTAAAGTTTACAGGGATTTTACTTAAATTTGAGACTAACTAAATCCGAATTTTGTAGCTCCTGCTTAAATCTTCCTATTTGGGATGGATTGTAAATAAATAAATAAATAAATATATATATATACACCGGTATATATATATATATATATATATATATATATATATATATATATATTTAAAATAAATGAATAATACTAATACAGTATGTTATATACTGTACTGTACATATTTTATAGTTGACTTGACATATTACATATTTATGTAATGAAGATATTTTATAGTTGTCATATTACAGATTTAATTTTGTTAAAAAAAATAAAATGAAAAAACTTTTCAGTTATGTTAATGTAGCAAATCACTATTTGCATTGCATTTCTAGTTACTGTCTCAAAGAAACAGAATACACTAGTGTTGAAACACAAATCTTGTGTGTATTTTTCTTCAACCGAAGCCTCTTCAATTGCATGTTGCAATGCTAACCTAAAAATCGCTAAATAATCACTAATACTGTTCATCCCTACTGACATTCTATGACATTCCTGTCCATGTTTTTTATGGTTTACAGTTACTATGTACCTTGCATCTTTGTCTTCTTTGTGCCATGTTTGAACAAGGTGAAAAGCTCCAAATATTCTAAATTATTCACGTTAAAAAAGTCATCCAGCTGAATGGTCTTCCTCCACTAAACTCAACTGCTCTCTAGTGAAGATAACACTTTCTCAAAAGCAAAGAACAACCTTCAAACCCTTCACAAAAGACTTCTTTCATGTGGCTTTACATTTTTTTTTACAGTTCAACTCAGCAAAACACTTCAGCTTTACGTGACTGTGTTTTCCTGACGCACTTAATCATTATAAATGTCAAGGGACCGAATTAGATCACTAGACATTTAACACCAGCTTTAATTCACCTTTTGACTAAGTCGAGATTCCAGTGATTTTATCTCTGTTGACAAATTAAATAATGCAGGATTAGCATGATCAATTTAAACAAGTATCACGCAGCGTTTTTTTTTTATGGCAAAGATGATATCTGCAATGTAAATATCTCATATAAAGACTACTATTCACCAGCAAATAGAAGCATCTGCATACGAAACGTTCACAAAGACAAGCAGCAGCGAAGAAAAAGTGTTTACAATGAGAATACTTTACAAACAGAACCATCAGTGAATGTAAGTGTCTGTGTACCGAAACAATCACAAACAGTGTTCAGCTTTAGTTAGGTAAGTCTTTTGCTTCCGAAAATGCTGATGCCTCACAAAGGAAAAAAAAATAATAATAATAATTATTATTATTATTATTATCAATAATAATAATAGCAATAGCAATAATAATAATAGTGATAATAAAAATTAATGAACCAATGCACTTTTTGTTTAAATTTTGTGAATTTAAAACCGTCCCTAAATGAGCAAATACAAACGGTCTGCTACATTTGAGCTTTAGCAGTTTGGCTTCCAAAAGACAAAAACAAACTTGCTTTCTTGGGCGTGCTTCACATAGCTGAGGACGGCACTCTCTTTCTTTAATATAAATTGCCTCGACAAAAGGCTCCAATGCAAGACATGGAATCTATTCACATTCACAAATTATTTCAGCTCAGTTTTCCAATTCTAAAAGATTGTCAAAGTTGTAATGACATTACTTTTCGCACCAGCCATGCGCAAAAAAATAAAAAGGATTTTTTAATAAAATCCATTTCTTTTGATCTAGAGATAGCCGTGACAATTACCTCATGCCGCACCATTTCATAAAAGCCAAAGCAGAGTACGGATTTACAGGACGTTACGTGAACACGGCAGACACAAACCTTATAGCAAAGATTTCTCTTATCCTTTTATCAAAATATACCAGTGGAACAGCTTCAAAGACTTTCAAAAACCCATTTGTAAAATATCAACGTTTCCTGCTGAACACCCACAATTCCACCACCAGCTCACTGTGACTATGACAAAGCTCAGGAAAATAGAAAACAAATAAATTAAATAAAGAACAAATATGGAATTTTGTTGTATCATAACATTACAACAAATGCAAGCATTTTCTTAACGTAGAAAAGAAGGACGATAATAGGCCGTAACCTTTCTCAAGGACCTATCAGAGTTGATCGGATTATTGGACAAGTAAAGATGACCACTGACATTCTCATGGAATGACTCTAAATTAATTTAATGCTATTCACATCTCCAGCTTTAGCACCAGACCTTGAGCTTATTGGAATCTCATTTTGGCTTCTACACTGAGATGTGAACAACCAATGTAACACAGCAGCAGAACATTCTAAAACAATCCAATTTTGGAATATCTCCTATAAGAATTTCCATCCAAGTTTATTTTTGTATACAGACGCAGTAAGAGTGGGCGATATGAGTAAAAAATTATTTCACAGTATTTTCTAGTGTCCAGACAGTATCAGTATTATATCACTGTATGGGGGTAAGGTAAGGTAGTAAGGTATTTTTAGTTTACCTTAATTACATTATTGTTCACTAAATTTGTATTATAACTTTATTTAAAGTAAGAAATTAAACCCAGGGGGTGTGTGAGCGTGTGGTGTGTATGCCCGAGTGAAGTGGACGCTGGCGCAGATTGGCTGCCGCTATTTCACCGGGCAATTGGTATGTGTGTGAATGTTGTGTGTCATGTGTGTCAAGGCGACCTTGAGTGTCATGAAAGGCGCCAATAAATAAAAAATCGAATGAATTATTATTATTATTATTATATGGATTACAATTTGCCATTTTTATTACAGTATATTAAAAAAAGAATAGAGATTTATGTGGTTTTTCAAAATCAATTACAATTAGCCTGTGCATATTTGGAATTACAATGTAATTATTATAGGATTAATTGAATAATAAGTCAATACATTCTTCATGCAAATTTAAGACTAAATAAAAAATAAAAATCAGAATTTGACGATATTCAACATAAACATCCTAATCTGTTTTTACTTTTTATTTTTGCCAACGTTACAAAAAAGTTTTAATGACTTGAGAAAAAGACTAAAATGTTTAGTTAAAATTCAAAAGCCAACTAGCGCTATTGGTGGTATTTTTTTTTTTAATAAATACTGAAGCACATTTAGCTCAAATGTGAGGAAACGTACTTTGTTCTGTTGGGCTTTTTCCAGGTTTTCAGTTTAATATTTACACATTTTACATCACTGCAGAATTTTAAGATCAGAATCAATATGTGGTCCAGATCAATGTCACGGGGAAAAAAAACACGTCAGGAAAAGGAAACGCACTTACTAGTTGGATGTAGAAAGTAAAGTAAGATTTGCATATTTAATGATGGAAGTGTGTGCGAGCAATAACATCAGACCCCCTTTGGAGATTTAACCTCAATAAAAAAATAAAATAAAATCACTGGAGTTATATTTCTATCGGCGACTGCAATGGTCCAAACCACACAACACAAGAACGCCGTTAATTGTCCTTTTACAATTACACACGATAAGCAACTACCTGCCAGCAAGCAAAGTGCAAAATGCTTGTGATTTGAAAAGCCAATTTCAAGTCTTCAGTTCTTCTGCATCACACCAAATATAGTTTTAATTAAATCCCCACACCCTAAAACACGAGTATAACCACTAGACTATTAACACTTCACTGTCAAATCTTCAGAAAAGCAGCAGAAGGACAATCGCATGGAGAACACGCCGAGTAGGAAGTAAAAAACCAGAATCCTACAGGGTGAAGCTTGAAGAAGCAGAAGCTGGACTGAGGAGGAAGAGTCAAGGATGAGTGCATGGTGAGTGAAGGGTCCCGGACCCCTTTCTTCCTGCTGGGTGGGTGGCCATCTACGGGGTCTAGAGCACATTACAGCCCCAGAATCAACCCAGTGAACAGAGAAATTGCTCTGGGTACAGACACCCTTCACAAAAGAGATGGTGATCTGAATGTGACCCATCTGTGACTTCCATCTCAAGATCAGACTGAAGAGTCCAACAAATAACCACAGTAAAACGCTGAATTGCATTACATTGCATTTAAACGTCCTGTACAATGTCAGTGAAGCATAAGATGACTTTTTAATTTATTTAGTTATATATTTTTAAATGGAAGCTACCGATATATAATATTTTTATTACAATAATATGAATGGAAGACGATGAAGGGAGTAAAATCAGTAGCTAAAAAAACATGCACTTTTTAGACGGCCCCTTACAAGCAGAATGATTTTTTTTTTTTTATAAATGCAAAAAAAAATAAAACCCATGACTGTGAAAACAGTGCATTCGTCTTAATCCATTTTGTATTTGATAAATGTCGCACATTTAATTTTCATGTTCGGAAATGTTTCAGGATCAGCGTCATCCTTCTGGCAGAGATGACGGACAAACGACAACAGTAAAACTCCAAAATTAAAGTAATTAACTGTAATAAAATGTGCAATATTGCTGTGCTCATTTTAGAAAAAAAAAATCCAATCAAAGTCAGAATTTTAATAAGGCCCTTTAATGTCAAAAATTGCTGTGTGAGGCTAAATACGTTCTAATTCTCTATAAATCGCTTTTCATTGTTGCAGAAGTTTAAATAAAAAAAGATAAGAATTTGTCTAACTAAACATTAACTACTATCTGCGAGAAGCCAGAAGGCGACAATGGCTAGGAAAACAAAGCTCCGTGTGCGAGTCAAAATGAAATCAACATCTCTCTCCTGATTGGTCCAGAAGCGATCCAATCACAAGATACAACGACAACTCTTCCCAAGGTTCGAGCGACACCATCTCCCCTTACACAAACAGTTTACACAAAGAGTTGTAAAGCACAAAAAAACGAAACCCAATCACAGAAAGACAAAAGCAATCAATAGAAGAACAGACGATGATGAGTCAGCACAATATTACGATTTGGCCGCACACTGCGAGAGAAAACCAGGCGTGAGTCATCGTCTTCTATGTGGCTCTGATGACTCAACATCCTCCACGCGGCGTAACTGATGCTGAGGGAAAGCGAGAACCCCGCGATTCAGAGGTGTGATGACGTCGTCTCACAACGTTTACCATCTACAAAGCTGTCTAGTCAGAGCAATAAATACTCCTTAAAGTCTTTTAACCTGATTTCCTCGGCGCCTTCACTCTCGCCAATGGCTTACGTCACGGTCTGAGCCACATTTATTCCTAATGCACTGTCAATGAAGATTGTGTTCCATTCTGTGATCGCTAGTAGTCTCTAAAAAAACCCATACGGTAATTATTCCACTGCGATTTAGTGCTTTCATTCGCCATTGGTTGTTTTTGTCCACATCCTTGAAGCATTAGCATATTAAGACCAAAATCAAAGAAGAGGAATTCGAGAATTGTCTACGAACTTTCTAATCGGAAACAAAGCAAACCAGCCTCATCCAGACACGCCAATAATCCACTTCACGGCTTCTTTATTAATGACGCCGTTGTTCAGCTGAGAAAAAGGACGCTCTTCACATTAAAGAGTCTAATGATGGAGGAAAATGGCCATTAGGGAAAGGTCAGACGTTCTGCTGTTGTTGCGCTTGGCATCCGAACTGATAGCGAGTGTTGGCTGCTTGCGGCAGCGAGAGATTAAACAGATAAAGGTGTAAAGAGATTATAAAGATAGAACGGCTTGGGCTGGCTGCAAACCTGTTTTAAAACCATGCGTGTGCTGTGAGATGATTGGCTAGTGCATTTCCAATCCATCAGTTCCGGTTCTACACAGTTCCTCCACAATAGTTAATTTAACGCAATTTGTGCAAACCTGAAAACTCTCTCATTTAGAAGATATTACATTATTTTTAACATACGGTGGTAACCCGACTAAAGAATGTTCTGGATAACGAAAATGTTGTACCAAGTTTAGAAATATTTTGGCTATACAAAAGGAGAGCGTCTTTTTCTTACCACTAGAATGCAACGTCAAATGAACAAAAAACGACAAAAACACTAGTTTCAGAGATAAGCTTGTATTTTCAGAGAATGGCGATGTCTATTTTTCCTGTAGAACCGCCATCTTGAAATGAAATCCCTGAGATTGAAGGAACTGAAATCTGTAGCAAAAAAAACATGCACTTTTTAGACGGTCCCATACACCATTCTTTCTACATTTGAAAAAACTTGGATTTATGAACTCATGGCATGAATTAAATAGATTACACGTAAAATGCGGATAAAATTTTCGCCAAACGAATCGGCTCTTGGATTAATTTCATTGGGGTCGGGGTACCACCTATATATTCATGTTCAAGATATAGGCTAAAAACAAAGGCAGTCAAACTGAAGAGATAGGAGACTTACTAGCTAGTTAGATAGTTAGACTCTCTGAAAAATATAGACTTATCCAATCAGAATCCAACTAGTAACAACCAATCAGAAACTCAGTAATACCATTAAATTTAACCTCAAGGCTGAATAACTCTGGACTGTGGGATGGAACTAAAGACCTAGAAACGTCTCAAAAGTCTCGGAAGATGGTTCCTCCTCCTCGAGACAATGCAACCCATTGTCACACACTTTAATTTGCATTGGTTTTACAAAGAGTAAAGCTCAGGTTTTGACGCAGTGTATTTGAACATACATGGGAATATTGACAAAAGATACAATCCAACCAATAAGGCATTAAATCTGGCACAATAATGCATTTTGGTCAAATGAACCATTAAAAAAAAAAATCATAATTCCAAAAAAATAAATAAAATGTAGTATTCGAATGCCAATGTAGCATGAATAAAAAAAAAATCATGAATAAAAGAAAAATATGGCAGAATGACGCCTAGAAATTGTTTGTTCACCCTGGTTGCCCTTTACTCAAGCTACAGGCCGTGAAATTCCATTGAAATGATTCCCGAAGACCAACCGAGAGAGCAGGGAGAACTCTGGGTAGGAAGTGGCATCACCCAGCCGTGAAGGACGGGCCTAGTCAGTCCCGCACTTCACAGGACATCCCAATATTAGTCATGCTGCAGTGACCCCAGCACATTCATATTCACAGCAGCCGGACCCTCAGCTTCTCAGTCTACGACATAAACACCAGCAGGCCGGTGTAAATAACATCCACATTCCACCGTTCATACCACATCATACCACAATACAACTGAAGAACATTCCAGCAAAGGACAATAAAAACGCTGAGCTTAAAAATAAACTAAAACAAAAAAAACAAATGCAATAGTCTGAGTCTTCGAAAGCTGAAAATAAACAAGCAAACCTTGGATGTTTCCCTCGGCAGTGAAACTCATTTTCCAGAGATGCGAAATGTACTGTAATCAACTGTAAATCTACGGAACGGACAGAAAAAACTGAAGAAAGTTCCAGCAAAGGACAATAAAAATGCTGAGCTTAAAAAAAACTAAAAAAAAAAAAAACACGCAATAGTCTGAGTCTTCGAAAGCTGAAACAAACAAGCAAACCTTGTTTTCCTCAGCAGTGGAACTCATTTTCCAGAGCTGTGAAATTTACTGTAATCAACTGTAAATCAACAGAACGAATAGAAGGCCAGAAGAGCGTGTGCGCTAATTAAAAGTGGCGTGACGAGGCTTCTTAGTGACAACCTAAAAAAACTTTTAACAAGCTTGTGAAACCCTGCGGTTGATCATCTGGGAATGGAAGTAGAAAATGTGGGAAAACAGCTTAATGAAGAGGCTTCGCTCGACTGTTTGGAATTGTTAGCAATAAAAAACTAAGTAAAATAGAGGCTTTGGAATTATAGTGGATCGCCGTTTTACCACAGATCAAACTTATTTGTGTATTTTCAGTAAAAAAAAAAAATCTGCCGAATTTGAACTGTCTTTTTTTTGCGTATATGTCAGTTTCACTCAGTCTTCTCTTACAGTGTTGTCCGATACTTTATTACATAATTTACTTGTCATTTTAGCAGCTTGTCAAAGTGACCTGGCTGTTTATTGGTTGCTTCTTCTGAGTGCAATTTAAACAAATGTATTAATATCGTAAAGACATTTTTGAAAAACATATTTGAAAGTAGAATGTCAGATTAAGTATAAATCTTCAAACAAACTGAAATATTTATTACATAAATCAAGCCAATTTAAGCCTTTATCAACTTTTATTTTTAGCTTTTACCTTAATCCAGTAACCATTTACAGAACTTCCAAAAATACAGTAAATAATATTTGTTATATTTTCTGTTTGAATAGTTAATTTACTTCCAGAGCATTAAAACAAAACAATGATAATCACTAGCCCAGTTTTGCATTTTTTTTTTTTTTTTTTTTTTTTTTAACTTTTGATTAAGTCACAAAAATGGGATTGAAATTGATGAGAACATTCAAGCTCTTATTTAAATGCAAATGTGAATTAGTCCCACATCATTAAAAACACGTTCCAAGAGTCCAAATTTGTTACGTTTTTTTTTTTTTTGCCAAAGCTGAAAAATATAAAAAACAGGATGTGATGACAACCCGAGAGAAGCGATTCAAATTCTGAAAGTGATTACGGAGAATTTACATAAAAGCAGCGGCATAATTAATATTCTTGTGCGAGTAGCTTTAATTCAGCCTTCATTGCTCGTACCGACAATGGATTTGTTGTGAACTAACGGTGTGTGCGAGATAAAGGACACAGGAACGTCTTGATGTAGCTTCAGTGGATAATTTACTGCCTCATTATGTGAGATGTTTAAATCTATAGAGCCGCGCGGATGCTGTCACGCAAAAATGATCCCGACAATAATTTATCGACAATTATTTATTTATTTCCTAGGAAGCTACTCGGCTGCATTATGTGTTACACAGAATTCAAGTAATAGTTCATTTTTTCTGGAGTGCCACTTCATAAAAAAAAAAAAAAATACTTTACAAAAAGCAACGGGAGTGTTTTATTTTTACATAAAACTGTGCGGTTAAAATCCATGCAAAAACTAAAGTTTTTAGTCATAATTATGAGATAAAGTCATTTTTATGAGATTGCTGGTAATTATTATGAGATACCAAGCCATTATTATAAAGTGGCAAGTCATTTCCTTACAAAATACCAAGTAATTATGAATAACTAAGTCATTATAACAAAAAAATAAGCCACTGCTATTACAAATTCTTTGTAATTTTTATAAGAAATGTTTTTATTATGAGGTACTGAGTCAATTTTACAAGATACTTAGTCATTATTACTAAATACAGTGATTGTTATGAGACAGTGAGTCAACATTGAGAAATTAAGTCAATATTATTAAATATTTGATATCAATCTACGGAGATAATGTGTCACTATTATGAGATACTGAGTCAATATTACAAGACATTAAGTCATTATTATTAAAAATTCTGTCATTATTATAAAATAAGCCATTGTTATAGTGTTACAGTGTTAATTACTACTAAATGTAAAGTCAATATTCTGAGAAATTAAGTCACTATTATTAAATATTTGATATTCTCATGTATTAGATGTCACTATTATGAGATACTGAGTCCTTGATTTCCTAGTATTTCTTTCAGTAGCTGATTTTTGCCCCTAGTGGCGGTTACAGGCTTCCACAAAATTCCAAAAATTCACCAAAATACAATTGATTTTAAGAGCAGATTGTTTTCTTGATGCCGCTGAGAGAAATGGACGTAAATGTTCTAGTGGTGAGTTGAGTTTGGGCCTTTATTAAGTCTGGGCTGATAATGGGTCAATAGGTCAGACCCAGCCGGACAGTAAGTAACAGCCAATAAATGAATCCGTTCTGACACTGGCTTGATTAAAATAAAGACTTGGGGGCTTCACTATGGATTGGTGCAGATGTATGCACAGGGACGGATGAGTAGTTCAGTTATTTGCTGTGGAAGAATCCGGAGCGTTCTGAGAAGGTCAGGCTGTTGTGACGCAATCCGTCCCGCACATGTATGTCAAACCGCGCTAATCTAGCCGTCCCGTCACAAATACACGAGCGAAGTGAACACACATCTGTCTGCGGCTGCTAAACTACAGATTACTCAAACTTTAAGCACATTTAATTCCTGCTTTTCCTGCCAATGCTAAATGGACCAGCAATGTCTGGCGCTTGAAAATTTGAAAGTACGCACCATTTAAATCTGGTTAAATGTAAAAAGACGCAAAAGGTCAAGCGAAGGAAAACAAACACACGCGTTCCGTCTCAATTTTGTAGTTTTATTTTAAGTGAGTTTTGTCTAATTGGCTTTTTTTTGTGCGCATGGGTTTCCTCCAGGTCTCCAAATTCCGCCAAATATTCTAGAGAATAGAAATCTCTTAAAATTGACTGTGTGAGTGAGAGTGTGAATGTGTCTCTTGCTTTGTGATTGGTTGGCCATTAATCTAGGGCGTGTCCCGCCTCCAAACCCAGAGTTGCTGTGATGGGCTCCTCGTGACCCAGAAATGGAAAAGCTGTCATGAAATTGATTGATAAAGTTTTAAATGTAAAATAAAATAATTGGAGTTATTTATTCTATTTCCGGTTTTTGTGCTTTACAGTCGTATACATTTAAATACAGTTTGTGGGTTTCGTTCTAAAAGGCGAGCAGCATAAAAGCCAAAAACACTTTCCTCTGTGGCATTGTGATATTTTTAGGCAACAAAATAACAAGACTTCATGAAAATTCAGCATTTTAAAAATGGTCTCTTATGGGAAGCATTGCGACACACACACCGACACACACACACACACACACACAGTAGACCAGAAAAAAACCACAGAGTTCATTAAAATTGCTTTGCCTTTCTCATCGGTGAGTGAAGAAACTGGCAGAAAAAAAAGAGCTGTAAGTACAAATCGATGGTTAGAGAAGATTCCGGAAGAGGGATGGAGGCAACATTAAGGAGCCATCAATCAATTAAAGTTCATTGTGTTGCGAGTCCAAGCGGGCATTGTTAATATGACACAGCCCTAAGTGAGACGGAGCGAAGACGGGTCAAGAAAATAGCGTTACAGTCTGTTAGACACCAGCGAGCCGCTCATCCGTGCAGACCAGACACCAGCACACGGACAAAAGCATCGCTGGCCTACATGTGAAGTGACCTCCAACGGGAAAAAATGTGTGCGAGTGTGTGAGGAGTTCCAAAAGTCCAGACCCAATTCAAAAAAATTGTCTCTAACTCAAAAGCAATTGATGCTAATTAGTGCGATTCGTACGCAAGGTGAATTCAAGATGTGACAAAACCAGCCAATCAGCTTCAGTGGGCGGGTCTAATGGTCAGGTGGGGCAGTTGTGGTCCAGGGAATTGGACTTGGTGTCTAAGAGGTTGTAGGTTCGAATCCTGGTTCTAATATGTGAGTCCCCCACATGTGGTCACCGTTTTATTTAAGGTTTTTATTCATTTTAATAGAATTTTACGTTTTTAGATCCATTGATCGCTATCTTTCCCGCCTCCTGAGTAACGCCACCACCCATCATTCACAGCAGCCCCGCCCCCTAAGACTGATTGGCTGGTTGTGAATTATAATATGAGTATTTTCATTTTCAGAGCTTTTCAGTTTTAACTGTCTCAAAACGCACAAATTGACTATGCAAATTGACTGAATTGACTATGCAAATTATTTCATGTCAGTGTTTTGTTCACAACTCTTTGGAATTTTGTCCAGAAAGTCGATCCATAGGCGTGTATAAATGATCTCCTACATCAGTCGCCACACGTCGAGGATGAATCTCCTTGAAAATGGGATTTGTTACAAGATTCGCTGGGGTTTTTTTCCAAGTTCCTATTCTCAAAGAAAAACAGCTAAAATGTGAAAGCACTGCCGGGAAACCGAGTTAAAGGGTTTAAACAAAGCCTGTAGTGGTGGCAAAGGTGAAGAGGGTTAATCTTGACTGACCGCTGTGGAGATGCGGAGAGAAACTCTTCAAACACAGCGTCTGGGCTGGAACCATTCCAGTGGATCTTCTCAACACCAGAGCGACTGAGGACAACAAGCTTCATCCCGTCCCAGGAGCTCGTGGACCAACTATCATTTACCCAAACTGTCTGGCGGCAATCAGGGATTCGCTCAGTCATTTTCAGCAGGATTGATAATTGTTTATTCCTGGCACAGATCCAGCTCTTGTCCGTCTGTTCTTCGGCTCTTTTATTGTGTGTTTGTTCTTGACGATGGCAAAGCTCCATCCATAATCAAACCTGGCACAATCCTGCTCAAAACTCCAACGCTCTGATGATTAAAGATGAAATGGGAATTCTAAAAGCATCTCAAAAGATGCTGGAGAACGTCTGAGGGAACACCACCACTTGACTTCAGCTCGGGCGGGCCAAACTTCTGCGAACTACTCCGGTTCTCTACTCAAAGCTCACGCTCATTCCATAACTACTGAATTTTTAAATTGAATTGAAAATGTAGGAAAATTGATGGGAGTCGTGGTCCAGCGGTGAGGAGAGGCCCGGTCCAGTGGGTTTCACATCCAGTGTCCTTCAACTAGACACTGACCCCCATGTGGCCCACCACTTGAGGCTGCCCACTGCTCCAGGTGTGTGTGTGTGTTCACTTCACTGTTAAATGTAAACTTCAATGCTGCCCCTAGTGGCCATACGGACAAACTCTCTTTTGAGTCTTGTTTTTATATTTTATATCTAACAAAATTATTTTTATATTTAAACGCACATGCACACACACCTGTTGAAAGAAAAAAAAAAACGATATATTTAATTCATATTAGATTTTAAACAAATTATATTTTAGATTTATAATAGAACATGTAATTTTTTTTTATTGAACATGGAAATAGTTCTGAACACTGCAGAATGCACTATATACAAATGTATATGTGTATATAATCTTTGTTTTTTTGTGTGTCTGTGTGTGTGTGTATTTGTTTATACGTATTTATTATTGTTCTATTTATCATTAATAGAATGTATTATTTCTTTACTGCTACCTCAGGCTGCCTTGAAGCAACTGCGACTCACTCAACTCCTTTATAAATGTATGTTAGCATTACACTGAATTTAGTGAGATGAGAACAAAGTCAACCTTTAATTATTTATTATAACATGAACTTATTATAAATTAGAAAACAAAATAGATCTCATTATTCAAATCATAGATAAAACCTCCCTTATTAGAACGAGTTTATATAGTCAGCACTTATGTAGTCACACACACACACACACACACACACACACACACACTCACACTCAAACAGCTTCATCTGGCGGTGGCATCCGCACAGAAACATAGCTTGGTGGTAAATGAAGGCTCACTCGACATAAACAATGCGCCGTGTCGAATGCGTGTTTGTGAAGGCCCGGGACGGCGTTTGCAGAATAATAGGAGTTGAGCCAGGAAGGAAATGCTAATGAGCGCTTCTTTATTCAGCAGTCAGGGATGCGGTCGGGAAACACGACTAGCTGACCAGAAAAAGAGAGGAAGATCGGAATTTGCTAAAAGCAGGCGTGAAGAAGAAATTAAACCGTTTCGGAGTTCCTGAGGTTTCTAGATCATTCCTTGGTCATTCAGAATGAATCCGGGTACAACTCAAGTTCCAACTTAATGTCGTATATAGAAATACATAATATATACAGTAACACTCTTATTAGAAAACATCACACATCATGACACTAAACAAAAAACATCACAGATTGTGACCCTTAAAAAAATATATCACATATTGTGACATTATAAAAAATAATTATGATGATTAATGATTCATTAAAAATAATATAAAAAATGAATAATTGGTAATCATATAAATACAGTTATTTGTATAATAATCGTAAATATTATTTAAATATATACACAGATCATAACATGGCTTTACGTGTCATATATCACAAAAGTCTTTTAATGTCATAACTTAATACACTTAACAAACGCCAAATATCGTGACACAAAAATATTCTAACTCCCTTGACATAATACATGTTCCTAAATCTCTTATAATATATCTCCTGACATTTTATCACAATATATGACGTGACACACTTATCACAACATATATCCGGACACTTATGATATACACCCTTATCATAATATACATCCTTACACAAGTTGTCACAACACTTTTCACATTCTGTGCCTCTTATCATAAAAACTTTTCCGAAGCTCTTATTATTCCGTGATACTTTTATTGTTCTAATATTGACGTTTAAAGACTAATGATAGATTAATGGTGTATATATATATATATATATATATATATATATATATATATATATATATATATATATATACAAGATAAAAGATTAAAAAAACCCCATTAAATGTTCCTGTTTCCAGTGGCACTTAAACCAGTGATGGGACGAGAGAATCTCCCATTAGTATTTAGTACATTCCATAACTCAGTGATGTGATGGAAAGTTCTGGAAAGGTCAGAGATCACGAGCGGAACAGTGGAGAGAGTCATTATGAGAGAATGCTGGACAATAAACACACACGTGCTGTTTTATTATGGTCCTGAGAAAGTGCCGGACCACATTGTGCTGCCATCATCCCGCTGACATCAACAACATACATTCAATTACACACACACACACACACACACACACACACGTCCCCCCGCATGCGCACACACATAGCTTTGTTTTGCCAATTAGTCACATAACTACAATGTGCCATGAAGTATTTTTTTAATAAACGTTTTTGTGATGTAATCAATAGCCTAGGAACATTTTAAACACAATTTAAAAGGTATGTATAAGATTTCAAAAACATTATTCAAAAACATTATAAGAAGTAAAACATTCATTATAAGCAAATTCTGGTCAAACTAAAACTAAACAGTTCACTTTCATCAAATAATACTTTCACTTTAGCAAATTGGTAATTAAAAAAAATATATTTTTTGTCATTGTTGATTTTTATTATTAGTGACTAATTACGTATTTACTAATACTATACTAGTAGTGGATATCTAAATACTGTACTAGAATTGTTTTTTAACCAGTTCCTTCATCTAGCTGTTATCAATTTAGATTATTACTGATTAGGCCACTAGCAACATTTTATTTGCTTAAATTATGATTTATATACGATAAAAATGCATATAAATACATATGAAAGTAACACATGGAAAACAATTTTTACAAATTTAACTAAAGTCAAAAAACACAATCATGATTGTACAAATGTATGATTTTGTGATCTCGAAAGAGAAGTTAAAAGTGTATCTGGAAAAACTACGTATATTTGATTCAAAGGTGAAGAATGAAGATATTATGATAACTAAAGATGTCATCTTCATCCTGACAACATTTTATTTTTAAGGTGGGGGTCACTGATGGAAACGGACAACTGATAAAAAAAACCTCTCAGTCACAGAGATAAACTGCCCCCTATGGGTCACACCACTGAACTGACACAGTTAACCCTACAATCACCATCAGCCAAACACAAAAAAAAAAAACTTATATCGAATTTTAGAGTGTTCTTACAAAAAAAAGCCATTTTCCATCACCGCTTTAAATGAACCTTCAAGATTAAAAATGATTTTGGTGTGAAAAATGTTGAGCTTATAGACTCTAAAGACTTTTCAGACTCGAGCTTTTGCCAAATTAAAATCGCAATTTAGCTCCAGTCCATACGAAGAAAAAGCAAAAAGAACAATAAAAGCCAGAGATTTTGGGTGATTCATATGGGAGGATGGAGGACACACTGAGTCACAGGAAAACTGGGTTATAACCAAAGCGTCATTGAGATACTCCAGTCTCAACTGAACATACACAGGACAAACCCCAATAAAGAAAAAAACCTGAAGTCTAAAACTATCCAAAGGTTTATTCACAACGAAGGATTGATAAATCTAAAGATTTCATGGACCGACATCATCCAAAGAAAACCCACGATTTTCATACGGTCTTGAATATAATGTCTTGAACCATTTTAGACTTACAATAATTGCCTAAAAATAAAAGTTCAACAAGTGGAGTTTCTATTACCACAACTCTATTTTCTTTATTGAAGTATTTAGTAAAAAAAAATAAATAAAAATAAATCAACTAATGCCAGGTTTTCTTAAGTGCCGGTGCAAGCAAAAACTCGGCACGAATTCATTTTGCGAATAATGAAGTAAAAATTGTCCATTATCACACATTCTACCCGACAAAATCATTAACATATTTTGCAACACGTCACCATTTTTTACAATTTTACAAATTTTCAGTTACGTCACAACGGCACGAAGAGCGCGATTATCTGCGCTGTGAGCCGAGCGATGATCAAACCGATGAGCAGCCAGCGCGGTCAGCTGCGCTCCGCTCCGTGGAGAGAGGAAGAGCGAGAGGAAGAGAAGGGGGAGACGGAGAACAAATTGGCAGAATTCCAGACTCATTTGCATAGGAAGATGTGGTAGGGCTCCATCGTTTCCCTCCGCGGTGTGAGGGCAGAATAAAATCCCACATTAGAGAACAACGGCACAGATAGATTTCAGATTATCACAGAAACAAGGAATGCTATTCTACGAAGACGCCATGTTGATGCGGTCTAGGGAAATTGTATGCAAATATATTTTAAAAAAAATGTTCCAAAAAGAATTTTCACAAAAAACCTGCACGACCCTAAAATAAGCCCTAGTGAGGACCAGCCAAATGACCTTGAATTAAAATTCAAACGTAGCAATATTTTTGGCAACTTTTTTTGGTTCTGAGTAAACAGTCAGAGTTGCACTCCCTGTTGAAAAAAAATAATCTTGTTTTACATATTTTGCCGCAAATTGACTTCATGGTTCGGTCTGAGTTTGGTCAAGGTTGTGGGATCATTTGGTTAGGATTCATTTTAGCTCCATTTTAGCTTTTTATGAATCACTTTACTTTGGCTTTTGATCAGAAGATCATGTTTTTGACTTTATCCAGTCATTGTGTAAAGAAACAACTAACCAGGCAGAGACTTTTCCAATTTTTGATCGTTCGTCCAACAAATTCTCTCTAATTCAAAGCGCGTACAATGTCTGATTTGTGTGTAAAAAAAAATGAGCATTTAATGTTGTACAAGCCCAAATCTTGAATACAACACAAGAACAGAATTTTAGATTCTAAAATTAAAATTAAATTACGTTGGTTGTTGCTATTCCATCTAAACGAAGACCCACTGAAAGTCTTCTTCCCCTATTTTTACATATATTTCCCAATCCAAACTCTCAGCCACCGCTCACACAAGATAAAACTCTGATCCCTTTCCCAAGCTTCGCATTTGCACAATACGCCACTTCATCCACTATTTCACCACATTGCATAATGTGACCAATGGAATTAGTACTTGAATTTTTTTTTTCGACTTGTTTTACCCCCTGATTTCACAACCAAAGATTTTCCTCAACCATAAATCCAAACGTTTCATTTAAAGAGCAAAAAAAAAAAATGGCAGGCATTAAAAAAACAGAAAAAAAACAAAAGAATCACATTATAAGCATCAATAGTCCTTTTAATTGTATTTTATGAGATTTTTGTTTTTGTGATTAAGTTGATTATATTGAGAGGAGTGACATGCTCCACTATGATATATCATTCCAAAAAATATATATATTTGACATACTACAAAGAAATATGTGATAAACTAATATATAATAAATAAATAAATCTAATAAATAACACATCTTCAGAAAGAAAAACAATCTCCGATCTCAACACACAAAGTCTTCAAAGCCAGTGTGGTGACCACATCCGACTGCTGGTTTTATTATAATACTTGAAATTGAAGAAAAGACGAGCACGTAAAGGCATTTCTACGGCGGTCCTCTGACCTCTGACCCCTGAGCGCCACATGAACTCACTGGCGGCCTTCACGGTGCCGAGCGCCTGCCACACTCCTGCCCGTCATCTTGACAGAAGCCATTTGGCAGGCAGGACCTGAAGCTGAGAGAGAGTGAAGAGCTGACACTGGAGGAGCATTATGGTCCGCGTGTGAGTCGCTGTCGAAAGGGCCGTGACATTTTTTTTGATGCTCATCTTTCCCATGTTGACACGCTTCCTCTTGGAGAAGGAAGTTGCGGAGAAAGTAAAAAAAATATATAAAATGAAAATGT
This sequence comes from Paedocypris sp. Pulau Singkep, assembly GCA_017309775.1. Taxonomy (NCBI): domain Eukaryota; kingdom Metazoa; phylum Chordata; class Actinopteri; order Cypriniformes; genus Paedocypris; species Paedocypris sp. Pulau Singkep. The sequence goes on from MU204367.1 coordinate 4,050,358, forward strand.
AATATTCCGCAGTATTAACTTTGATTTTAGCTTTGTGATTTCATCTAGTCAAGTCGGAACTGAAAAAAAAAAACAAAGTGATGCCAGATTTTCTTAAGTGTCGGTATTAGGAAAGACCTGGTCAACACGATCCCAAACCTTATCTTTTTTCATAAAAATATTCAAGATTAACTGAAGAAATTTGTTTTATTTGAAATATGAAGACTGTTGTGTTGAAATGTTAAAGCACATAAAAATCAGTCGCTTGAGTCATAAGTCAAAAATCATAATTCTGCCACGCACAAAGTGACAACGAAATTTCTTAATTGAGGCAATTTTGTGGTAGTGAAACAGCAAAATGTGATCGGTTGCAATATTCATATTTTATTCTAATTATGTAGATAAACCAAGACTACATTACTACACTGTACTTTTTAAAATGCTTCAATTTTTACAATGAAATAATCAACAAAAAAGCCAAATGAGCAAATATTGCAATTAAAATTTAAAAAAGCATTAATCTTCAAACTTTTACTGTAGATTATGTTGGCTTTTTTTTTCTTTTTCAGAATTTCCTAGTAATTCCTGGTTATTAGATGGATGGAAATTTATACATTTGTTCTTCTTCTATTTTCTAATGCCTGTCGTTTTCTTTAAAACAAATGTTTGGATTTATAGTTAAGAAAAATCTTTGGGTTGTGAAATAAGGGGTTAAAACAAGTCAAATAAATGAGCAAAAAAAGCCAAATGAGCAACCATTGCAAATCAAATTTTCCCTAAATGATGTGGTCAACCCTGATTGGACGGTTGTTGGGAGTTAAACCCCGCCTTGAACGGAACTAACAGAAGCTGCTGCTCAAGACTAAATGATGGACGGATATGGAAGCTTTAGACTCTTGGATGCGACTCAAACAAGACTTGCTCTCAAGATCTTGAACGATTATTCGATAAGCATTATAAGTTCGTATTGACAGATAAATGCCAGTACACCTTATTAAATTCTTGTCCAAGATTGTTTTGTGTAGCCTTCCGGCATAAAAGCTAAAGATACGATGCAAGTGGAGAATAAAAAAAAAAAAAAAAAAATAAGAGAGAATCATTTCTCTCTAAAATTATTCTGCACGGTTGCGGCTTCGGCCTGACCAGGTCCACACAGAAACATAAAGAGCCGTGAATAATTGTGTGGGACAGTAAAGTGCCATGAAAGTACCTCCGGTGCGCTGGCAAACACTTCATCCAAATGAAGCCCGGCAGCCACTTGCCCACCTGTCCGCTCGGCCCAGGCTTCTTCATTACACGGCTTCAAACGCCACGCTCAGTCTGGTCCTGCACTATGGGATATTGTCTGAAGCAGGACTTCAAAAACCTTCTCAGTCAGTACATTTAGCCCATAAAATAAGCAAAGGAAACTTCCGGAAGATTAAAAAGGCACAAAGGGGTTGAGATTTGATGGATGGATGGATGGATGAATGGATAAAGGATATGGATGGATGGATTCATGAAATATATGGATGGATGGATGGATGAGGAACCCACTGCCAGCATCAGCACCAAACACCAACGCCACCAAATTGATTTTAATAGTAAATAATTTGCATATGCCATATATTATATCTAATATATAGTGAATGTTGTGATTATTGGAGTTATTACATATGTTTATTCGTCATGTAACTTCACGACAAGCCTCCAACAAAACATATGTAATGGCAAATGCTTTTGATTAAAAATAAAGCATTTATCTTCATACTTTTACAGTAGACTACATTGGCTTTTATTAGAATTCCAACTTTTCCTAGTAATTCCTAGAAAAGATTTAAATAGATCCTACACAAGTCGCTATCAGTATCTGCTGCGGAAGCTTCTGGCACTCGGTGATCGGCTCCAAAAACACATTATAACTGTTAAATAACCACTTGATCCTGGATGTCTGCCATAATCCGAATGCCAAACAGAAGCGCAGAAGTCCTATAAATACGGGCCTTCAGAATGCCTTGTGCTGCTATTCTGAGCTTCACACGCTAATGGCTTCTGGATGGACCTTCAACCCGCATCCAGTGCTCCACAAACACCAGTATTCGTTCTTTATTGAATCTAGAGAGGGTTAAATCTACAGCTGCACGATTAATCGTTAAAAGATTGCGATCTCGATTCTACCCCCCTCGCGATCTTAATCCACCATTTATACAAATGAGTGAGGAAACACAACGGTAAAGTAAGTCTGTAATCAACTCGGACATTTTACTACCTAAAAAAGGATTTTACTCTGAAGTGTGTGTGTGTGTGTGTGTGTGTGTGTGTGTGTGTGTGTGTGTTTACTGTGGTTTCAAAGATGACACTCAGCTAACCACATACAGCAAACATCTACAGTTGAGGACAAAATTATTCGCCCCCCTAAAATAATCATTGCTTGATAAGCATTTCAAAAGTGCTTTCAAAGAGAGATAATAATTTTGTCCTCAACTGTACATAATACTGTACCTTGGAATGTCTATTTTTATTACTTTAATGGTGATTTTTTTTTCCTCATTACAACATTACTTTTACACTACATTAAATTTAAATAAATGAAATGAAAAATACAAAGCAAAGAGTAATGTGTGTTCATATATATTTCTGTTTGGCAACCTGATTTTCAGAGTCAAATATTTAAAATATTTAAATATTCAGAAAGAATTGTGAAAAGAATTGTGATCTTTATTCCAATCAAAAAAATACAAGTAAATAAATACAAAAATAATAAATCGCAATTCTCATTTTATCCAGAATTGTGCAGCTCTAGTTAAATCTGTATAATATGCAGGAGCCAGACACGAAGGCAGCGAGTGATAACAGCACAAATAAGCTGATTATATTGTTATGTAAAAGGAGACGAGTCGACTTTTAAGGTCAAATATGAACATAAGAGGATTTTAGAAGAGGAACTTGCTAGGTGATCTTGCTAAAACCGTTCAATTCTAGACGGCGTCAACACAAGCAACGTGCATCTGCCATAATAAATAACCGCAGAATTTATTCACTCGTCATTCAATTCGTTGCCCACCAATGACAGAGCAGGACACAGACATTTACACTCTCACTCACACCTACGGTAAATATTCTCTTCTAAACGCTTGTTATTAGACAGTGGGAGGAAACCGGAGACCCGGGAGAAACCCACGCAAGCATTAAGAGAACATAAAAAGACACAGTTGAACTTGAACAGCCTTGGGAAAGTAGAAAAATCATTGGAGGATTTACAACAAACTCTCTCAATGAGCCGAGCATTGACAATTTGTGAGTAATTAGTTACCATTAGAAAAAACAGAACTTTAGTCGTCAAACTATCAGTCAAAACATCCTAAATGAACCAAAAACACATTGTATTTAATGATTATAATTTTGAGGTAACTGATCACCTCAAAGCAAAGTCTTCAGATAATCCAAAGCTAACTAACCCTAAAGCTAACTAAACTAAACCAGCTAGAACTAGCACGCTCCTTTCCCTAATATGTTAAATATCAATCAGATTCAGAAAAATCCTATTGTATATATATCCCTGAATTATTCATTAACACATGTTCCAACGTATGTAAATAAAAAAACATTCAGTTGAAATTTTAAAAAGAACTTCAATTGGAATTACTTGCAAGCCAGGAAAATAAAGACGGAAATAGAAATAAAAAAAATTAAAATAAAAAAAAACACACGTTTTTCCTAATCCAGACTTCACGGCCTCTGGGACCCGTTTGAAATCAGCGCAAAAACCCAGAAAGTCCCTGACGCATGAGAGACCGAGATCTTAATTAACATTTACTGCAGAGATAAATGTGTGGCCTTTAAAATCCCGAGGAGAGTGTGTGTGTGTGTGTGTGTGTGAGGAGAGTAAAACCTGAGATCTAAAACATTACTAGTGAAATGACTGACCGTGTGCCCACCGAACGCTCCACGACGAGGCCTTTCCAATTAACACACTGTGGTAGCCGTGCGGCAGGATCACACTGGGGATCCTGGAATGACAATAAAGCCCGGAAAGTGCCGGAACGATTCAGGAGTCGGAGAAAAGGTGAAGCGAGTGTGAAGGTGAGCCCGGAAAATACCCAGCGGCAGCCAATGGTTTCACACGACACATCTGTCAGTGTGTTTAAAAATCGACTGCCATTGCCCACGGCGCTCGGACTTACCGCGGATTGTGTGCGTTACACATCGATTCTTCATCTTATTCTTTACTCCTTTATTCTAACTAAGATCTGGTTGGGTTCATATTGATTAATCAACTGCCAATTCTGGGCGATTTGGTCCCCGTGACCCCAAAATGGAAGAAGCGGTTTAGAGTCCTGCACAGATGGTGGTCCCAAAAGCCTGCGGGCAAGTTATTCATTAAAAAAGAGAAATTTACATTCATTTAAAAATGTCATTATTTTTCTACAGTTTAAAATGCATTCAGGTCATTTAAGATATCATTAAAGTTTTATAGTCATAAAAAGTACGGTAAGTGAATATCATTTTTTTTTACGATTTAAAAAAACAGAATAAGTGGTGACAACTAATACGAACACACATAATATTCTGAATGACTAATTAATGATAGAAGTATTATTAAGTACTTTACTTTAGTAGTGTAAATTAAAGTACACTCTGTTAAAAGTTATTTTAGACACTTGCATACTACTAAACATAACTTGTAGACACTATCATTCATTTTAAATATGTTCGTAATAGAGTTTCCAATAATCAATACAGAACGCTATAGCACATTGTTCCATATTCCGAGTCGATAGAGGGAAAAAAAAAAATTCCAGAAAATTCTTCTATTTACAAGGACGTTTTTTTTTTTTCTTCAGTTTTTCACGAGGAAAAAAAACCCAGTATTTTTCCTCGACCCTGTGCTCGAACTGCATTGCTTTAATAAAAAAAAAAAAGAGAGAGAAAAAGAACAGGTAGTTTACCACATAATTACATTAGACCATGGGTAGAAGTGAGCCAAGTGACCCATGATAAACACCTTGTAGCCATCCATTCGCTCACAATAACAAGGTTGAAAAGATCAGGCTGCAGGGTGTGTGTGTGTGTGTGCAGCCAGGTGATGTTGAGAGATTTAATACATTTACCAAAAGAAATGGAAAGTAACCCAAGGTCAGGTGTGTGACCTTTACGACCTCTACGTGAAGCTGCAGGTATAACACAAAGCCAAACACACAGATCCAGGATTTATTGTGCGATTTTGTTTTTTCACAAATACACATTTTGTGATGGTCCAGATTCCCAAAAATGTGTGTAATATTGAGTTTTTTGATATGTGTTTATATTAGTGGTGGGCTGTTAGCGGCGTTAATGTAAGACTCGTATCACGTAATTAAAAAAAAAAATGATATAGTTAGTTATAAAATCGAAATCTAGAATGAATTAACTTGTTCTTACTTCTTAAAAAACCTATTTTCAATAAATTTTTCATTCATGGATCAACCATGATCCGTGCAAGACCTGACTATATTTATTACACGAGTTATACACGAACGTCTTTATTACACGCTACAAAACATTTACCCCCACTCAAGTACAAAATGTCCATTACGTGACAAAAACTTTTCTAAATTGAAAAATGATACATGATTTGATCCTATAATTACGTTTTGATACTTTTTTTTTTTTTTGCAGTGAAGTGACATAACGGCTAATTTTATTGATTTTGCATTGAATTTATCAATCACAGAATGGCGATTCATGTAAATAACATGGCCATGATTTCTCACGAGTTAAGCTTATTTCTGCCAAATTCAGTTTTCATCACGGTCAGATTAGAAGTTTGGATCTAAAACCTCCTTGCAAATGTAGGTCTGATGCGTTTTACATTCCACCTCATTTCTAAAATTCCTCTTTTTTCTGATTTTCCCAGATTATTCCAGACTAGTCGATGCCTTACTCGTCTTCTGCTCTCGCGGGGAACTGAAAGGATTGAAATATTTTACATTTAAGATAGCGGGCCTATCTGACTATAAATCCATCACCGCCATTCACCGGAAAAGAAGGTCACACGTTCACGGTTTCATCCCATCAGTACATCAGCCCACAGTAAACTCCATGAATAGAGCGCTATTAGCATAGCCATTCTACAGAGACTGCGCCAAGACAGAGGACAAATAATGCATGAGACGCTGCTGCCTCCACCATAAAACAGCAGTGAATTATATAAAACAGCAATTTTAAGCAGTGGAATGTATTTAGAATGTGATATGAGACTGGAATGGCGCCGCAGACGAGCCTCGATTGAAAGAATAGCACAGACGCGCCCATTTATATGCATGAAATCCATAAGCAAAGCAGCAAACACACACTCATATACTAGTGGGGACTTTACAGGGGCCGTTTCTGTTGAAACTGCAAAGATCATGACCAATTGATTTAGAAGTTGATGTCACACACCTTCTCCAAGAAGATGTAGGAAAGAGGCAGAACAATTAGTCAGGGATGTTCAAATCACGTTTGGTCCTGGATTTTTTAAACAAACACACACCCCCCCACACACACACACACACACACGTATGTCACATGTATACCCCCATTGACCTTGACCTCAACACATCCTTACACCAACATCCCCAAAAAAAAAAAATCTCACGAGGCCCAAAATCTCATCAAACTGGCCTTTAAAATTGTGGGGACCAGCCAAAGGTCCCGACAAGAGTCTATAGGTCCCCATAAAGGAAATGTGGCATTTGAGACCCCATTGTCAGCTAATTGCTTTCGAATTTTAATTGTAATATACACATACACAGTACAACATGCAATGAAATGTATTTTACAATCACATCACATTATATCATGGAGGGGGGGCATGTAAGAAAGAGATACAATTTAAAAAAAAAAAAGAGAAAAAAACTATAAAATACAAAATAAATATATAAGGATAAGGATAAATAAATATGAATAAAAAGAAGGAAAAACTATGGAGATGGAAAAAGCTAAAAAGACAATAAAATGAGAAAAATACAAAAAAGTGACTATGATTTATTTTGAACCATTTTGAGCTGTTTGTTTATCTGACGCCGTGGGAAGAAGATCGTAGCGAAGGATTGTTTTCCCCTGTGCACCAAACAAAGCGTTTTTGGACTAATTTGTACTAATTTACCGGATGCTCTCTGTTCCAATAATATTTATTTTTTTGTTCTAACACATCTAGCCTCTTCGAAGTGTCGTGTTGTGACTGTTTGTTTATGTCTGTCATTGAGCTAATAAAAACGTATATGCACATCTGCCTCCGGAATCAATAATTAAATAAAGAAACGGCAACACAGCAGCAAAAAGACAAAGTATTTCCATTAATCTGTGATTGCTCCTCACTTGAAATGTTAAAAAACATGCGATTTGAATGCGGCGACTATAAGCACCCCCCTAGTTTTTGAGCAGCTAAAACTGAAAAAATAAAAAACCGAGTGTTTACATTCATGTAAATACGGTAATAGTTTGCTACAGTAGATCAAGGAATGAACCAGACATGAGGACACGGCGAAACGGAAGCCGTCAGAGTGAGCGAGGCTAAATGAGAGGAATCCCACTAACAGCTCCATGTTTCCCCTGCCGAACAGGCTAATTTACAGAACGTCCACCGACTCTTTACACTTTGAAGCTTGAAATTCAAGGCCATCCATGATATAAATTGCAGGGCTCTAATGAGAGCAAAAAGTGGCTCCCCAGACACCAGCCATCAGGAACCAGCCATTTCACATGCACTCCAACCACACGGATCCAAAATAACGCGTGGCCAGATATCACCCACCCACAGAAACGATGGGGGGTCTCTGGGATGGCACAACCTGAATTGCTGAGTTGAATGCTTTCCTGTAGCTGGTGTTCCCAACGTCAAGGTTGAGGGTTTGACTCCCAGGAAATAGATTGACGTTTACAGGTTGCTTTAGGAGTAGCTGGTGTTTGCAACTGAAGGTTGAGGGTTCGACTCTCAGGAGTTTGAAGTCAAAAGGTCGTTCAGTAGCTCTACTCGCAACAAAGTTTGTTTCCCAGCAAAAGCTTGAGGTGGAAAATTTCCAGATTGTGTAGCTGATGCTTGCAACATCAAGGTCAAAGGTTCGACTTCAAGGAAAAGTTTGACGTTGAATATCTGCTCAATCAGTAACTGAGGTTGGCAACTCCAAGGTCAAGGGTTCAACTCTCAGGAACAGTTTGAGGTTGGATGCTCCCAAAATGAGTAGTTGGGGTTTGCAACTTCAAGGATTAAATTTGAATTTGATTTCAAAGATAAGCTTGATGTTAAATGTATGCTCAATCAGCAACATCAAGGCCAAGGGATCAATTCCCAGGTAAAGCTTGAAGTTGTTTGCTCAGACAGTAGCTGGTGTTCGCAATATCAAGATTGAGGGTTTGCGTCTATGAATAAATTTGAAGTTTTGGCACAAATTGATTGTTTGTGCGTTAAACTTGCTTTAGACACGAAATACTGTATATGACACATGATAGATACTGCTGGGCACAAATATGTAAAGGTTATTTTGTGTATTGCGTGGAAATTGAGTCTTTTTGATTGCTTTTGCATCAAAACCTCAGTACTTTCTACCCATAGCTTAGTGATTTGCATAAAATCCCATATTTTATTGATTCACAAGTTCTTTAATGAAGATTTTGGCTCGTTTAATTTTGTTTCGTCATGAAAATGTCTCTATAGTCAGACCATTTTGTCTGTTTTGCCCAGAAATTGTGACGGTGATTTGACATTAAGTGATTCCAAGTGTGTGCTCTAAAAAAGGATGATGATAAAAACCTATATCTCTTGCGTTTCACATTGCGCGCGTTAGCAGAAACCTGCGCTTTGACCATGACAGCAGCTTCTGAGGCTGATACCTGCACATCCAGCGAGATCCGAATGAGCGCATCAATCTCCAAACATCAGAGTGCAGAATCTCAAATATGCCACAAAATGTGGAGGATCAAAGAACAGTGGGAGAGGAAGTACAAGAGAAAACCCCTTTTAATCTCTTGGCTTTTCCCTTCTCTTCACCATCTGCTGCAGCGCACACTGCGAATGCCAGAGGCGTCCGTGTAAACCTTCTCAGAAGTGAGAGCAGAACCAGTAGAATGGATGGAGCAGAAGAAAGGAGCAGCCATTGGCAGACAGAGGGAGAACGCCTACCCTTCTGCTGCTAATGAAACTTCACATTGAAAGCTAAAGGCTAAAGCTATCTTTCAAGAACTTTTGAAGCTAACGGCTAAATCTAACGTTCAAGCTAAAGGACGAAGCCTAACTTCAAGCTACACTTTTGAAGGTAACAACTAAATCTAATGTTCACGCTAATGATTAAAGCTAAACGTACGCTAACGGCTAACTCCAATGTTTAACCTAAATGATAAAGCTAACCTTCAACCTGAACGTAAGAAGCTAGCGGTTATAACTAATGTTCATGTTAACGACTGAAGCTAACCTTCAAGCTAAACTTTTTGAGCTTACATTTAAATGTAATGTTCAAGCTAACAGCTAAAGCTAGCATTCACGCTAAACTTTTAAAGCTAGCAGCTAAAGCTAACCCCAAGCCAAAATTTGAAAGCTAACAGCTAAAGCTAAGCTCTAAGCAAAACTTTTCAAGGTTTAAACGAGCGTGCATTAACACTTCAATCTTACAGGCGCGCAAAAACAAATTACAGATCATCCTAATCATGTCAAGAGCGAGGAATCAAGCCTCAAAGATCTTTGAACGCCCTGACAGACAAATACTTCCTTGTTTCGCTCTAAAGCTTCTCATCTCTGGCAGCTTTGACAGAAGAAAGAACCAAGACAAGAAAGACCCAGGTTTGTTTGCTTTTTTTTTTTCTCCCACCTTCACCGCGTCTGGCGTCCCACGCGCAGTTAAAAACGTAGATTTCTCAAATCGGATTCGTTCTTTCTCGTCAAGTGGTTGAAGTTGTCACGACCTCCGAGAACGAGATAATTGGGGTCGCGTCACTTGTCACAGAGTTTAATTATTTTCTGATCCACTTCTGGAATATTAAAAAGCAGCAGTAGAAACATCTGGAGATCAGGAAGCGAGCGCTGAAGATTGCGCGGAGGAAGCTGTGAGGGATTTGCAGCATACGGAGATGGATTTTAACAGCGATGGAGACGGGTGAATTAATGCGCCCCCGCAAGGTCAAAAAAAAAAAAAAAAAGAGCGCCAGAACAGTCCTGTCCTCTTTTCTTCTCGGGGTTTTTTCTGATGGAGTTTCCTGGAAGGACAACTGACACGCTCAAGTAGCAGCACGAATGAAGAAAAAAAAAAACTTTCTGCGAATAGTCATTTTATAATCAATAAATAGTTCAACTTTTTACAGATTCATTGATTAGTCAGTGAAATGTTTGAAGGGACACTAAAAATGGGATATGGAATTCAATTGGTTAAATCAATCAAGCAGGACCTTCAATAAATCAAACAATCAATCAATAAATATATTGATTATTGGAGCATTTCCCCTATTAATCAATGAATCTGTGTTTTATTTCATTTCTTTACCTGTCTTTAATTAAAGAAAAGTTCCAATAATCTTGCCTAAACAAGAACAAACGATATAAAGTGAAACCCTTAAACGTCCAGGGCTTGCGAGTCAGCCTCTCCCTACCACAAGGCCACACAAATTCCCCCTTCGATCTCTTTGGGTTTGAAAAATCTCAGTTCTTCTAAAACAATCCGTCAGAGGCGTGGAGAGTAATCTGGGCTGCGTTGCCCCGGGACTTGTGAAATGCGACCTGGCCTTTGGAACGGAGCGAGGCAGAAGGGTGAAGATATCAGCCCGGCTGCAGAAGAATTCTTCTCTCAATAATGCCGGAAGGGTTCCAATGCTGGTTTATGAGGAATGTCAAAGCTTGTCAGGGTTAAAATGATGATCCAGAAAGTATCGGAAAAGAAAAAAAAAAAGTAATCAAATTGAGTAAAAAAAAAAAAAAAAAAAAAAAAAAAAAAAAAAAAAAAAAAAAAAAAAAAAAAAAAAAAAAAAAAAAAAAAAAAAAAAAAAAAAAAAAAAAAAAAAAAAAAAAAAAAAAAAAAAAAAAAAGCCACACACACACACTAGGATTATAAATTTGTTTTAAGGATGTTTTTGGGAACAAATAATTGAACATGAATAATTCCATATTTTATATAATAGCATGCTTTAATTTAGACATTTGTAATTAATACAAAAAAAAAATCAATCAATCAATTTGTTTCTCAAATTACTGTATATTTTTATCAAGAGATTATTAAAAAATGTAAAAAAATTATTAAAAGCGACAGAGACGTTGCTAAAGTTACCAAGTTCTAAACATTCAATACAGTTATATTAGTTTTGTATAGTACATATAGTACAGTACACTATATAGTACATTCATATAGCATAGTACACTATATGGATACTGATATTCCGTGCAATATCAGTATACAGTGAAATTCTAGTATTTATGCGTGTAATTTTTTTTCTTTCACATTTTCGTTTATATTCTTCAAACTGTATTTAAATTGCAAATACTCTCTTGATTCTGCTCGTGTTTTCATTCTATTGTAAAGTTATGCTGCAACAGTGAAATTTCCCCTTGCGCTGACAAATAAAGGACTTTCAATTCAATATGGTTAGTATATAATAATATTGTTACGTTTAACCCAATAAACTATTTATCTCTCAAAACATAGGTTAATGTAAATTGTGAGGTGTAGAGTGTGTGTGTGTGTGTGTGTCGACGCTCCAGAGTGTGTTCCACTGTCAGACCCAGAGTTGCGTAATTGTCTCCCCGTGACCTCGAAATAAAAAAGTGGTCCAGAAACTGAAAGTATTATTCTGATCATCTTTATCACTTAGCTATCATACAAACTGCTTGTTAGGGTCCATAATTGGAAAATTGTGATAAATCAGGATTTGGCTAAAATTTTCAACGTCTCGAGAGTCTCAAGCTCAGAAATCGCGAGTCAGTTCTCGTGTCAGAGAGACAGATGAGGTCTCCAACTCACGCTCTCTCAAGAGTCTCCATCTTTCAGCGAGCGTGTCTGTGGAAAAGCACTAACACTTTTCAAGTTTCCAAGCTTCAAGTGTTACAAAACCCAATAATGAACTGTCAGTCACAGCCAGAATATTCTTTTTATTGTACCAGGAAGAAATGTCAAAGTGGCTTTGGTGACACGGTCTCAGAAGTTACTCGGCTAAAAACTATTTCGGAGTGATTAATAATTCAGCATCTTTCAATAAAGTGGAAAAAAAACAGATAAAAAACCCACAAAATTGGCCTCGTTATACAATTAAAACACAACGTGAGAATCCATCCATTCATTTTTCACACTGCAGTGCAACTATAATACCAAAAATATTAAACTGAATTCGGATTAGAATTGCCGCAAAAAATATACTTAAAACATTTAAAATGAATACAGACGTATTTAAATATAAACATTAATGTTCTAGAAAAATGTTATATTTCTATTTAAATAATTCAAATATGTTGTAGCGGCAAATATTTCAAAGGCATTCAGAGTTCTCGATTTGAAAAGGCAATAGCAAATCGGAAATAAGCAAACTGAAATGAAAACAACACACAAAAATGCAACTTTCATTGCGTCAAAAGCACCGGATCTTTTCTTTCTGGCCCACGTTATACATTTGTACATGTTAAGCTTATGAATAGTTGAAGCGAAGAGTTTTACACTCAACTGGTGCTGGACTCCTACAGGTCCAGGCTTCTTTATTCCGTCCGGCGCCGGTCGTAGAGTCAGATAAAGAGCCTCGTAAAGGCATAATGGCACAGTGATGGCGAGACGGGCAGTTCCTCCTGTCACATCCAGCCTCTTACACAGGCTTCCCTTTATTTCCTGCCCGGTCTCACGTATTAATCACAAAAACATTTATCTGACAGCTCCATTCAGGAAAGCTGCATGCGGCTCAGCAATCTTGTCTCCTGCTAAAAGACTTCAATAACCATCCAGATCTCTTCATGTCCCCGAGCCACGGAGCATCGCGGTAAACAGCCTTTCATTAGCCAAATGTGCCTTTTTTACATGAGTATAATCGCATCTTTATCGGAAATATGAAAAAAAATAAAAAAATTGTTACAGATCAAAGATTCCCAGATGTTTTGCTGACCCAAATGGTTTTTGAAATGGTATTTTTCGCATCATAAATCGAGACAAAATGACGTTCAAATGTTATTTTGTAAAATTAGAAATGTGGTTATCGACATGGCAATTTGCATTCCAGGTTATTGAGAAAAATCGACATTTTGGTGTAGCAATTAGAAAATATATATACCAACTCAATTTTAAACTGTAACATCATTAATAACAACATTTTTCAAAAACCATACCATTCAACATATTTTTAACAATTTTTCCAGTACAAAGTGGCAAAGAACTCTGAGCTAGAAGGCGGGGCACACATCCTGAATAGGTGGCCAACCAATCACAGAGCAGGACACACAATCGCACTGGATAATTTCCAGACTCCATCTCTCCAGCTTGTTTTGGACTATGGTGGGAATCCGGAGACCTGGAGGAAACCCACGGACATGCAAACTCCACACAAAAATGTCTGGGCCTGGACCTTCTTCCAGAACGAACCACTAACCGAGCTTTAATTACGATTCTGAATACCCGACACAGCCACAAACCAGCAGATCACATTTCAGATTAGGAACATCTAACAGCCACTAAATAAAAAAGAAGCTTCAATTAAGGGTCTTAGGGGGAAAAAAAGCTAAAATTCAACAGTTACATAACTAAATTATGCAAAAAAAAAGCCTTACGAGTGTGGTAAAGCGAGTCAAAAGCTCTGACCTCTGGATGAGAGGCAGTTAGAAATGTCTTCTATCTACAGGACAGAAACGACGCCATGTCTGTCCTGAGCTACTGCAATTAAACCAACCGTTCTCGCCGTCTCGCTTATAACAATTACAAAAATTTAAAAAATACAAAAAAAGTTGCCATGTTTGTCCAGCGCATAAGCAAAAGAGGAAGCGTCAAGCATCATGCTTAACTAGTCTTTACTTAAATAACTAAAGAAAGTGTATGATTGGCTATGGTAATTCATGACATTTAAATATAATTTCTGCTTTGAAATAAATGTAAGTTTAAAACCAGAGATGCTGAGGCAGCTGACACACTATACAATGTGAAATACAATGAAAAATGTATTTGCAAACATATTTTAACATGCACTTCATGACACAATAATCAAGATATGTATGTTGTATTATTACTATTATTCATATGAAATATTCCTGTGACCATTGCAGAAAGTAAAATACTTTTGATCAATTTATTTGCTTATCAATCATCCTTGTGCGTGTATGCGTGTACTGTACATACAGTCTAGCTTTCTATACTAAAGTGGGGACTTGTGGTCACCTGGCCACTGTCGCATATGTGCTTGCTCACTGGTGTTTGTCTTGTCATAGTCATAGTGATAATCGCAGCCATTTACTTAAACACCAACAACCAGACGATCAAATGAATAAAAAGCAACAATTCTCTTACATATTCACACGTGCGCTTTGAGACAGTTAAAACTGTGAAAAGCGCCTTACAAATACTCATATCATTATTATTATTATTATTATTATTACTTGTGGGGACCTCTGGCTGGGTGCATGCATTAGTGTGTGTGTGTGTGTGTGTGTGTGTGTGTGTGTGTGTGTCTAACTACACAACTTTACACAAATACACATTTAGTTCAGTTGGCATTTTGTTTGGCACAACTGCGACAGTAAAAAGTACCTCATAAATCAACAATATATAAAATATTTAAAATTTTAAAAAGCAACACAAAATATTAACTAGTGAAAAAAAAAATCATATCATTGAGGCAAAGTTTGTGATTCCTCAATAAAGTTTGGATACCGTTTCAGTTAAAAACCAAACAGACACACTTCGGATAAAACCCTGAAGCAACTTTGGCAAAAATAAACCAACAACATTTCATTGGAATAATAATTAATACAAGTGTTAATCCTTCCGGCTGTTGACTGTAAAGTTCCGGGTTTTCACACACACAAGCTGTACTACTATTTATCCTCGCAGTGAACACAATTAAGCGTCTCTTATCCCTGGACATAATCAAGGCCGGGAAAATCCGCACAACATGACAACCACCACAAGACAAGAGCTTCCATCCTGCTCGGATGCTGGAACTGCTGGAGCGGAGTCAAGGATTACAGGAAGCTCCCAGGTTTGGGAAAGGAGGACATCACGGGGAAATGCCGGCACATTCCGGGCTCGTCACATTTTCATAAATCAAACTCTTGCTGTGCGTGATGTAAGGAAGACGGGATCGGGAAGGAAAGAGGATTAGTTGGGTGCAGCCCAAACACTGGAGCTGAAGCCTCATCCCATATCATTCCTATTAGAACACGAGGACGAGGTCAGAATTCCCCATCGTGTGCACTGACATTCCATTTAAATTCATTCCGATAAATCTGGAAATAGCCCATAACTCTTTTGATTCATAATTCATGCGCATTGCGATGAATATGCATGATTATAAATGAAAAAGAAGTGCGGCGCATAGACAATCTGTACTTTAATGATCTCCATCATTTCACATTAGCAGAATCATCTATGTGCATATGTAATTAGTTCATTATGAAATAATTGTTTGTAAAAGGTGACATTTTAACATTTGTGGTGATCTCATGGCGATTTGTACTGTCGAGATTGTTGAGTACATAATTAAATATATTTATTGAGAGACAAAGCCAATTTATTGTCAGTAAATCAATGCAAAAAAAACGAATTTGACATTCATTAGATGCTAATAAAATTCATAGTACAACTAAAACAAGATAAACACATTATGACCCATCTTATTTATTTGTGTGTGTGGGTGTGTGTGTGTGTGTGTGTGTGTGTGTGTGTGTGTGTGTGTGTGTGTGTGTGTGTGTGTGTGTGTGTGTGTGTGTTTTCAAAAATATAAAATGACTTATAATTTCTTTCCAGATTATTCCAGATGACATTTTTTTAAGGATTTTAAATTCACCTTACAATCAGATACATTTGTATTTTATTCCCCAAAATGTTTGTTATGTGGATATTGATTCCATTCTCCTCATCATTTTTCTAGCACATTATTATTTATTAGAGGTTTAATGTTTGATTTGTTGGTTATTCTATTATTCCTCCACTGAAAGGAAACTTTTAAAACAACATTTCTTGAATTAAAATAAAACGTTGGTATCATCAGATCAGTTTGTGACCAGCCAAAGATCAGATTTTCATTTTGTAAATATAAAAAAACTTTATTTAATAAACTTTACTAGTGCCACAAAGTGTGTTCCATTTCCTTAGAACTATAAAAACACACATCTTTCCCTACAATATCGAGGACACTGGGGGAAAAAAAAGCTTCTTAACAGGAAGGAATATTCAGAGCAGGCGCCGCAAACTGTGCCAAGGAAAGTGCCAGTGGCCCGGTGGCTTTTTGCAGCATACCAAATGGCCTGGGACAGACCGGGCAAGCAAAGCCACCAAGCAGGTGTGTCGGAATAAAGAGCCATTCACAGCTCGCAAGGCCTTGGTCCGTACGACCATTTAACACAGTTGTGGCTTAGCTAGTGGTTAGAAAGTTGGACTTGTGACCAAAAGGTTGCAGGTTAGAATCCCTGATTTGATTTAATTTGATTTAAATTAATGATTTAATTTAAATCGTACATCAACAATGTGCAATATTTTTCTATTTTTTAATTTTTTTAATTCATATTCTTTATCTTTATTTATTGTTTGACCATTGGGGCAGATCTTCTGATCTGTACGTAGGTTCCACAACTATCAATGAAAAAGACACTGAACTACTTCATCTACTCATTCAGTGATAGTGCGCTTTTATTTTGTAATTGAAGTGCTTTTATTATATCTGTTGTCATGGTTTTTTTATATCGTAATTTGTATTGTAAATTACGTCAGTATTAGACTGTGTGTTTATTTGTTGTTCTGTAATTTACATCCTTTGTGTTATAATCCCTGCTCTGTATTTCGCTGGCTGCTGGCCAGGCCATTATTATAAATGAGAATTAGTTTTCCATTAACTCACCTGGTTAAATTATGTGAAATATGTGCAAATATCATGTTTAATACATTTATTTAATTGCAGTTAACACTCACTGGCGGTGACTCAACGCCATAAATGGGTCAAAAAAATTCCATTGAGTATTTAAAGTGCATTTAGTGACTGTTAGATTGAGAACACACACCTATAGTATAAAATCTCAATGAAGACAAAAGGAACATAGTGAAGTCCGCACCGCGCTGAAGGACGAGCCTGACTCTCATCTTGTGTTTCTGCAGACTCAAGCTCAGCTCTGTCAGCTCGCATCCATCTACAGACACGCTCCAGCATCAAGAACTGCAAAGTCTGGAAGCCCAACAGAAAACAACCTGACACACGTAGAAAAGTGAAGGAAAGTGACCAGGTCTGTCCAGAAGCGTGCTAGTCAACCATGCTCTGCATCTGACCCATCCAAACAGCAAAGTGTACACACACACACACAAACAAGGCCACAGCTGTTCTACAAACAGCGAGATAAGGCCTCAGATTAAAAGCCTGATGCTCCACTGACTGAATATGACACGAATAAACGAATAAGAAAACAACCCACAGTGTGACTTCTGCAAACTCAACGCCTGAAACAATCCAGTACAAAAAAAAATTAGACAATCCAAAAAAAAATCTACATTTTGATTTTATATATTATATCATACATTTTATATATATTGACTGAAATGTCTTCCGACAAAAGACCCACTTCACAGGAGCCAATTCAGACTTAACTAAGGAATAAAAGTTAAAAGAAATAGCTCCTCCACTTCATCTATTCAATCTGGTTGCTTATTATAATAGAAAATGGCGAAAAAAAACTCACAAAATTGGAAAAAATATTTTAAAGAAAAAAAAAAGTACCTAACCATTAGATACATGAATGGAGCTCACGATTAGAACTATGATTGATATACCCATGAATCATCCTTTAACTTTTACAAATATAACTGACAAGACAATAAACCATTACTCAAAACAGTTACAAAAACGTATTACTTACACATATTCATATTATTTCAATTATTTACGAAACCATAACAATCATTATTTGTTATGGATACTAAGATTCTGAGGCCTTAAAACACGACGTCGTGTACACATCAAATCTTCAATAAAGTTACCTTATATTTCATCATCTGTTTGCCAGCGTTGGGGACAATCTCAGGCGGGAGACCAGAAGAAATAAATCCAAAAAATAAAGCCGTTTGGAAAGAATAAAGCGCATATGAAACGTGACGGTTTGTCTCTGCACGCTTCGTTTGTGCCACGCGCGCGTATATGTAATTAGAGCGACGTACACAACGCGTCGCTCGTGCAGGCCAATCAACGTTCATCTTATGAATAATTAATTTTTTGTAAAATTGAGAGAAAAAGGAACAAGACGTCCCGAGTTCACGTAGAAGTGAATGTTACTAACTTAGTGAGTTAAAATATATTTCACATAAATAAACGCGAGCACACATACTGTACAGCTTATTCTACAGATTTGGCTTTGAATACCATTTTCTACGACGTAAGTATAATGACTTAATGATGGCACCAATAAAGAAAAATTTGACACAAAGCCCCTGGGATTGATGCAAATTGAATTTATAAGATCTCGTCTGAGGCATAAACGAAACAAGTTCACCAGCTAGATATAGATCATAAACAAATTGCACTGACGCCTGCAAGTTAATGATGCTGAATATGCTCTCGTGGTGATGAATAAACGGATCGTCCTTTCTACTTTCTCTTCTATCTGGCTGGTGTGTCCACACGCGCTGTTACCCTAATCTGACGCAGGCGAACTAACGGCCATCAAAAACACAATTAAATCGGTCACGGTTATTAAGCTTTGGATGTCACGAGCGCCTCGTTGTGCGCGCGTGTTACTACCAAGCGTGACGTGCTGGCTGACAGCAACTTAATAGTAACCTAGCATCGGCGAATGTGTCAAGGCATATGATCATAACCACAGTCGATATATAATAAACAAGCGAGATATGACAGAGAAAGATGAGAGCATGGCCACATAACGGTTCAGTTGCTGTGCGCGCGCACGACGTAGGGAGCATTTCCGTTGGTAAAATAAGTTTCCAGTGGTCCAGATTTAAAGCAAACTGTATTTAGTGATTATTATGTTGCGTGAAGGACAAAGTCTTCTCACCTGCCTCCTCCTCCGCGTTCAACTTGTCACGGCGGATGATTCCACGTCTGGAAGCGTTCGCGAGATCTTACAACTCACTGTTTACGCGCATCATCAGCCGGAGCTGTTATAGGAACCAGCGCATCTCCCAGTCGCCCAGCAAATGCACGAGCGCGTAGTGACTGCGCGTCCTGTGCAGAAAACAAAAACCCTCGCGGCGATGTTGGATTCTTCCGAAGCTGGATTTACACACATCGCGCGCCCGCATGTGTGTGTGTGCGTGCGTGCGTGCGCGCGCGTGTGTGTTGGAGGGGGGGGTGTACATGTGTGGCTGACAGACAGACAGACAGACAGATAGACATAGATAGACAGACAGACAGACAGACATAGATAGATAGATAGATAGATAGATAGATAGATAGATAGATAGATAGATAGATAGATAGATAGATAGATAGATAGATAGATAGATAGATAGATAGATAGATAGATAACTCGCAGTAGTATGGCCGTACATGTACGTACATGTTTAAGTTTACTTATTTGTTTACTTTTTATATAAATGTGTTTTATATTTACGTGTTTTTAGAATCAATTTCATTCAATACAGATAGTCAGAAAAAACAGACAGACAGATAAAGATAAATAGATAGATAGATAGATAGATAGATAGATAGATAGATAGATAGATAGATAGATAGATAGATAGATAGATAGATAGATAGATAGATAGATAGATAGATAGATAAATAGATAGATTGATTGATATAAATATTAATACGCATTGTATATTAATCACACTGTGCAATTTCATAACAATAATGTTTACAATTCTACTACATATCCTTAAAAGGAAATAGTGGGCGGTACTATCTGGGTCATGTCCGATTTTAGCCAATCAAAGCATACTTTCTCAACTGACGTCACTGCCAGTCTGCTTTAGCCCTTTGTACAGTAAGAGTTCGCCTCGCGAGAACGATATGAAGTGATCTCGAACAACATATGGATCCGTAAGTATTATCTTAAATATTTACCATGAAACTAAAACGACGAGTGAGGGTCGTTTCGACGCTTTCGTGCCGGTTGTCTGTAAGTTAGTCGTTCAGTTAGCACGCAGGTTAGCATAGTGTTGTCTGCTGTCACACTGTTTCGATATCAATTGGACAAGATATCTATTAGTCAATGCACCAGAGATGATCGTGATTTTTGATGAAACTCAAGATTTCATATGAATTCTCACTCGAACACATAACGTCATGCTGACATAAGTGTCCTATATTATTATTATGAAATTGTCCTACATCGCACTAATCTTCTGTCATCTTCAGCACTTGACTCGTCTGTGTTTACACGTGTCTGGCTTGACCTCTGACCTCCTGATGTGCATCATCTTCCTCAAGTTTGACCCTCGGCCTGCCTCCAAAAATGCCTACAGGTACCTGCTTCAAAAACCCGTTTTACTTCATGGTTTCCTCAGACACCAGCTGTTGTTTACATTCTTAGACTCAATGTTAGCCAATCAAAAATGCAGATTATACACATCAGGAATAAAGATTCCAACCTTGGAAACAGAAGCTCAATCCAAGTACAGATTGCCATGAGAGCCAGGGTGGCTTTTCAATAGCCATTGTGTGTGGATGTATGGATCCTGTGTGTGCAAACAGTTTGTGTGTGTGTACGCGTGCTTTCCTTTTCATCGTTGAATGGCCACCGCTGCTAATGCTGTCAGATCGTAACGTGCTACGCTAATCGGGATTATTGCCCTGCAGGCTGTAATTTGATTATCTAATATCGAGTCCGCTACAGTAGTTCAGTGTCACGGACTGATCACCCCGATGTACGGTCAAGTCTCTTCGAGCTGCTGAAATATAACATCTGAAAAATTAGTAAAACGTTTAACATAAGGTTAAATTGATTGTACATTTTAGATTGTACAATCTTTTATCTGCTTTGCAGAAAAACACTTATGGTAAAGAATCTTTCTCTGATATGATAGAGCTTGAATTTAGTTCATCAACTCAACTTGGATAGTCCTAGTATTTAGCTAGTATTTACTTGGTGTAAATGCAATTTTCAGGATTATTACAATACCTAAATTTCATATTAATACATGCGGCTTAAATGATGCAAATATTGATGGCGAGATGGCAAAATCACTTGTAATTTAGACTTTTTTCCCATAGTGTAAGAGCCAAAATGCAATATTATTTGTTTCATGCTAGATTTGTGTATTATTATTGCGTATACAATATTTCATTATGTTACAGTATTTCATCGGAATATTTGCTCTTTATTTATCACTTTTAAGCAAAATGTTATGCCAGAATAAAAATTGTGATTTTTAATAGGTAACTCTTTTTAGCTACGTTTTAGCTAAGTTGTTTTACATTTTTAAATCATTAAAGTTGATATTTTTGATAAAGTTGAATGAATCCCCCAGTTAGACAGTATCAATTCTTCATTACACATACCATAAATTGAGTGCGCATCGAATGCATTTTCAGAATTTAATACACTATAAATGGAAGCTACTTCAGTTACAAAAAAAACTAATAAAAAAAATGAAAGCAGCTAACTTTTTAATAGCCATATGCTACTAAACTGCAAAAAGATCATGTTACTTGCATTTTGGCATATATGTTAAACCAAAACAGCTGAATAAAAGTAAGCACATAATTATTTCAGATTTTTAATAATATTTAATAATAATAATAATAATAATAATAATAATAAGAGTAATGTTATTTAGTAGATGTATTACTGTATTTAGTCCAGTCCTTTTTTATTCCTAATTTTTAGACCTATTTTATTATTCAGTCCAGTGCTTTTTTTTATTTCAAATTTTATCCCATCAATCCGAAACCCTTCCATTTGCTTTGACGAGAAGGCGTCGACCTTGGCCAAGGTCTGTTCTGACTGACTTTGACAGCGAGCAACAGCACTTTCAGCTGAAGGGGATCTGTCTTTACTTGAAAGCCGGTGTTCCTGGTGCGCAGATCGATCCGGGACGGCGCTCGGATGTTGCATCACTCTCCGTCTCTCCGCAAATCCTTTCTAATGTAAGGTTGCACAGGATAAATGGCAACTTTCGCTGCTGCCGTTAAGCTGCATGTGGAGCACAGACACACAGAAAAACAACTGCATCGACAGAAAACTGAAATGGGAAAATGCTTACGAAGGCAAGCTTTTAAAAATCTGGACGAGAAATGCTCAAAGAAATGTTAGTGATAATTAGCTGCTTTGCTTTTTTCCCTGACTGTTATGACAA
Source organism: Paedocypris sp. Pulau Singkep (assembly GCA_017309775.1). Classification (NCBI taxonomy): domain Eukaryota; kingdom Metazoa; phylum Chordata; class Actinopteri; order Cypriniformes; genus Paedocypris; species Paedocypris sp. Pulau Singkep. The sequence continues at coordinate 4,072,737 of MU204367.1, forward strand.
AATATGAAACCGCTTCTTGAATGGAACCCAATAAATAAAACTAATACAACATTAAATTAAATGTGTAATTTATATATTAGAAATTTGTTTAAATGTGTATAACACAAATTTCTGGTCTTTTGACTGTTTCAACATCGTGTGTTTAGACCTAATTTATAAGGCACTTTTGAGACCCTCAAGATTGACATATTAATTATGTTTTTTTTTAATATGTATATTTGTGGGAGTTTTTTCTGAAAAAGAAATCTATCCATTCCACCACTTCATCCGTCTTCAGAATTACAAAATAGAAAATGTTTAATCAAATTTTGATGTAAAGTTTCATACCAATTCTATATAAAAACAACTATAAGCTACTGATACTGCTAAATGACCTTCTGAGTCCTGATGGCCTCGTCTGTGTACTGACCGTCTGAAATACTGAAAACGCTTTTCCCACCTGTTATGTTAACCCCTGACGTGCTAAAACAGATATGTGATAGCGCATTTTGCAGTTATAGCGAAAATGGTGGAGAATAGGACAGAAGTTCTATCAGCTGCAGTGTGCAAGTCTTTGCAAAAGAAGTATTTAAATGTATTATTTATGGAAAATTATCAGCACGATGTTTAAGTAAAACGTGTCCCTTTTGTTAGGACATGAAAAATCGATGGAAATAAGTACATATTTAGTAATAACATATGTGATTTCTCCTATAGTAAATCATGTTGTACGTTTTATTTTTACACTTATTTGCCCAACTAACAAAGCAAATAAGAATAAAATTTAAAATAGAATATAATTTCAGCGCTCTGGACTCAAGAGGCTATGGGTTGTGGGTTTGATGCCCAGATCAATCCATTTCTCCATGAAACTATCATGAAACGTAACAAGCTTTAAATAAAATCGGACTGCAGAAATGAGCAAATGGATGATTCTCCATTACAGGTCCATTTCCACAGCATCAGGAACTAAATAAGACAATACAGGGAACGGCGTCCGCTTTCAGCCGTGCAGCTGAGCCTGCTCTGGGCTTCCGACCGCTGTCTTCAGGGATCAGCTGGAGATAAACGCATTGGTTCACATGTGACCTCCGAGACCCTCAATGTCAGCCTCGCTCCCATAGGACGACTGAGTAAATCAGTTTATGCGTTTAGTTCAGAGTGAGGACAGTCTTCAGCCGAGATAAACAATTGAAACAAAAAGATTTAAACAAAATCTGTGGAGGAAGTGGTTTGCATTGTCACCCAGTTCTTTGTGTTGTTTTCCGCAGGCTTATACTGGCTGCTAACAGAGATGAGTTCTACCACCGACCATCCAAAGCCGCAGAGTTCTGGTGCGGCCACAGCGAGATCCTCAGCGGTAACTCGCAACGCTTTTAATAAATCTGGACTCGACTACAGTAGACTGCTGTTTATCAGTTGGGACAGTTGTGTTCCAGTCCCATTTTCATCATTTGTGGAAATCTCACACATCATTCTGTTGTAGTCGGGAATGTATAATAAATTTGCATTTTTTATCGTTTTGACTATTTTAGAAGATTTTGCAGGTTTACCAATTGAGAATGTTAATCGATTTCGGAGAGTCCCAGATTAAAAATTTATTTTCTAAATTAATTAGGGTTCAAAATGTATTTTTCTCGAGTGGTTTATTGAGGGATTCGTTTCAAATTATAGATATTTCAAAGACATTTAAATTAACGTATTTTAAATATATTGAAATAAGTCTAGATATATTAAAAATATTAAATACTGTATATAATAATAAGTCAAGGCCAGTCATCTGTTGCTGTTAAGGATATTTTTTTTCTGGCAGTCGAGCTGTGCGTTAAAAGCAATCAGACAATAATCATCTTCTAGGCCGCTTTAATAATTACATATTTATTTCAACATCAGTTGTGACACATTCTGGGATTCAAACGTGTGGCCTTCTGCTCACAAGCAACTCTTTAAACATAAAGCTGTATTGCCAGATTTTATCCATCCAACTATTTTCTGAACCACTATTCTACTTCGGGGTCACGGGGAGCTGGAGCCAATCCCAGCAACTCTGGGCTTGAAGACACACCCTGTAATTGTAGCCAACCAATCACTGAGTAGGATCACTTTCATTGTGTTAGTCACTTTAATTCTGAATCCTCATCCACCGAACGATTCGGTCTTTCTCAGGCAGATCTGTTTGCTCAAGGATCTAAAGTGGAAGAATTCTCATCAGTATCGAGATGAAAAATATTTTCATGCACTTTGAGTGGAGACCATTCCGGGGTGGTTTGGCGCTTAATCTGTTCTCCTGCTGGTTTTATCATTACATCCAGCAGAAGGGATTTAATGTCACATTGACTTTTTTTTTTCTTTCTGTACTCAGGTTTGGACATGGAAGAAGGGAAGGAAGGCGGCTCATGGCTGGGAATAACCAAGCGAGGAAAACTGGCAGCGTTGACTAACTACCTGGAGGGACGGCAAAACCCCGAAGCTCAGGGAAGAGGTAGACGTCTTTATTTACTCGCTATGAGCTCCATTGTTGGTAAAAAACACTTCTAATGGCACCTTTTTAAAGATTTATCTTCCTAAAATGTTTGTTTTTAGAAGAAGAGTCAGTAATGTATTAATCAGGAGGTTTTCTTTTTTTAATAGGCTTGTTCTAATCCAAATTTCAGTATCAGGATCGGTGCCGATAATGCCGAATATTTGTAGTATGTATGCAATCAAAATTAAAAGAAAAAAAGTTAAAAGTGTCCTTGTAGAGCTGCTGAATTCTGGATAAAATGAGAATCACAATTATTTTTTAGCTTTTCAATTTGTTTCTGGATATTTTATTATTTTAAAACCCTGAAAATCTGGTTGTCAAACAGCAATATATCAACACACATTACTTTTTGCTTTATATTTAAATAAATGGAATGAAAAATATAATGTAATGTAAAAGTAATGTCATAAAGAAAAAAATCACCATTGAACGTAATAAAAATAAACATTCCAAGGTACAGTATTATGTACAGTTGAGGGCAGGATCGTGTAAATGCTGGATTAAGATTGCGAGTTTTGGGAATCAAACCTCTGATGTGCATTGCTCCGACGTGGTTCAGGTGTAGACTTGAGAAGAAACAGTTTCCTCTTTCTGGAAGTTTGTTTTGCCGTAAATGGGATTATCGATGCTCTCGTGAACTTGTTTGTCTTAGGTTCCTTGGTGTCCAACTACTTGATGGATAACCTGGACAGTTTTGCTTACCTGCGTAAAGTGTCTTCAGAGGCGCACTTGTATAATGGGTTCAATCTTCTCACTGCTGACTTCAGGTGAGTTCTAGAATCTACATTCTTGTCTGCTCTTCAGGGTCTGAAACGAGAAGATGGGATTTTGCCTTTCCACGTTTCAAATTGGGCCTTCAGAACCAGTTTGAACCGGTGACCACCAGTGCTGGGAATGTTCCTTTAGAAAAGTAATTGGTTACTAGTTACTTCTCACAAATGGTAACTGAGTTAGTAATTGAGTTACATCGTTATTAAAGTGACTAATGGTCTGGGAAAGTAACTATTGCGCTACTTAACTTTTCTTTTTAATTTGTCAAATAACTTGGCTTCTCTCAATGAATGAAATGAAACGGACACTAAATATAATAAGTTACTATTATAAAGTAAAAAAATGTAATATTGCCGTGGGACAATGTGAGAGACACCTATCAAATTAAATATATTTTTAATAGACACAATAGATGGTTTAATATTTATTGGATCAACCACAAATGGTTAACAAATTAGTCTAAATATAAATTATGCTTCTTAAGCAATGTACCCAAAGTAAATTAATAAAATTGTCTCTCAACTGCTCAATTTTTTCTGTAATGGTAACTGTGTTGGTACAGAGGAAAAAGTAATTACGTTAGATTTCCTTTTATTGTAAAAAGTAACGCCATTTATTTTTAACGCCATTTTTCCCATCACTGGTGAGCCTTCAAATCCAGACATGTGGATGAATACAAATCTCAGATTTTATGGGGCTTTTTTTCTCTTTTAGTTTAATTACAAATTTATGCAAGGCATATAGCCAAAATGTTTAACCGTGTCTGTGATTACTCATACTATGGAATGGCGAATTAAAGTGTAATAAAATCAATTTGTTCAAGACAGACTTCATTTATAACACATGCATGCAGCAAACAAGAGTTAATGAAATGACATTTAGGCTCCGCCCCAAATGTACAATAATTGGGAAATCAACAGGAAAGATCCCTCCCCTTCCTTACCTCTAATCACCTTGGGGAAAATGACAGAAAGAGAGATGATACGCGACCAACTGAGCAATTTGGAAGCACGTGCAAACACATATGGAGTGATATTTTTTTGCGCAATTTTCAGCTAACTCGATTAAAAACCGCTCGCTGTCACATGACGCGACTGAATCCAGTTTGAAGTGACGCAAATAGACGGGATTCCAAAACGATCCAAATCGCCAAGTGAAGTTCCTCTTTTGGATCTGTTTCCTTTCTTTATTGTTAATTCTAAGACGACGTGACGGCGCCAACACCGCGGATTCTCCGGCGACTGGAGACGCCACCTGCTCTCCAAATAACCGAGCTTAAATAAATCTATTTAGAATATGGTAAGAACAGATGGCGTGTTTCCAGCAGCGCACAGTCAGTTGATGTAAGTTAAGATGATGAGGGACTCGTGATCCCCTGTTCTGAAGGTCAGAATGAGTAAATCGTGTCTGGTTCTTGCTCGTCTGCTGACTTCTCTACTTTCTCTTCAACCAATCAGGCGCGTCGGTTACGGAAGATCAGTGATTTTAAGTGCCACCTTTGTCTCATTTATCTACATTTCTTCCTTTTTTGTTTCTGGCACTTTGTCATAGATTTAGTTTGCAGTTGTTATAAATGGTGTATTTACTCCCTTATAAGTCGATCCACTTCACCTTTGAGATTGTTGTATTCTGTTTAGACCCACTTATAAGACGGGTGAAAGAAATTAGATAAAAGTGAAAAAATAAAAACGAGTAGAAACCTAATTTTGGGTTCCATATATTAAATTTTTTTATTGAGAAAAAAATTAGAAGAGATTTAGAAGACAATTAGGAGACAATTAGAAGAGATACGAAAAGTGAAAAAAAAATATATATAAATAGGTGTTTAATGGAATCTCAACAACTATTTTATTTTACTTAATATGATCAATTTTCATGTTTAAACATCATAACAAGCACCAATTTAATGCACGCAACTTATTTTTACTTTTATGTCAACTTATAAACCACATGTTTTAAATGTATTAAAACTGTCAGGATTTTATTTTATTTTTTTGTACTGCGAAACGGAGAGAATTCTATGTTGAACATTCTCGTTGAACATTTTTGAACACAAACAAATATTATTATTTATATATTATTATTATTATTATTATTATATGTTAAAAAAAAAAAAAACTAATTACTGGAAAATGAATGACCAAAAAAAAAAAAAGGAAGAACGGACTGATTTAAGACATTTTAAAACAGTAATTCATAAAATGAAAAAATACTTGATACACATACATACAAAATACATACAATAATATCAATACACAAAAATTACACACACATACTGTACACATATTTATACTAAAACCTACATATTTAATAAATGCAAACTATGTAAAATACAAACAAAATGCAAATCATTAAATAGATACAAACAATTATAAATGTATATAAAAATGTAAGAATTATCCATAGATCAATTGATTATTAATAGCTAATAACCCGAGTTAAGTTGCATATCTGACATGACCGATTGTTTTTTTTTTTTTTTTTTTTGTCTAATGAAAAAAATGCTCTTGCTGAAAAAAAAACCATGCTCTTGTTTATAACCGTTTCATATACACAATCGCTCTTTCTTTCTTTCATCTCAGACGCATTAATCAAAGTGCTTAACAGGCTACCAGAGACCAGGCCATGACTCCATCACCCCGTCCTTCAGCTCGCTGCTAATGTAATGATATATTACTTAAGTCAGCGCCGTCATGTGAGCGACTAGCATAGCGTCCATCCATCTCCGTCTCCTCAAGCCTATTTATAAAGGCCAAACGCATCAGAAACCTCCAGCCCAGAAAGAGCCACGGAAGATGTTATTCTGTTGTTCACGTCTTTAATAAACAAGATCATCATTGAGCTTATCGCGCTCACGCTTTTCCTCCGCAAAGGACAAAACGATGCATCTGCAGATAAACTCTGAGGAATGACAATGAGCGTTTGTGGCTGAAATCAATAGTTGTCTCGGGCAAATAGAGACGGCATTTCCTGGAGAACGAAGAGATTTTGTTGGTTGTGTGTCTCCAGGTGTGTGTGTCTGTGTTCCGCTCTGTGATTGAATCTCACCAGCCAATCAGAGCAAGGACCGCCCCCACATGAAACTCGGGTCAGAAATCCAAACGAAAAAGAAAAAAAAAAACCGGAAAATCCGAAGTGAAAAAAAAGTTTCAAACAACAACGTGAAGATTGCATCAAAATTAAAAAAACAAACGTAATTGCAAGCAAAAAATAAAAAATACAAATGTAAATGTGAAGCATTTTTGTTTATGCGTTTGATATTTTGGGCACTAATCTGATTCCATATGTATCCCAAAAGTTGGCAAATGTAACGTAGTATTGGCCGATTTCCATTCTTCCCATGACCCCATTGACTGTTCCCCATGACCCAGAAATGGAAAAAACAGATCCATTCAGAAACTGGATGGGTGGATTGTTCAAAGGTTCACGTCACATCAAATGTTCTCCACGACGAATTCCTCACGTTTCATATTTCGACATTCCTTTGCAGTCGGAAAACATCATTTATTGAAGCAGTGATCCAAAAGCGGCAGGTTTTTGCATCTCAAACATGGATTCGCACAAACATGGATGAATGATGAATGAAGCGGAGTGGAGAAGTCTGGGCTGAGGATTCCACTGCAGGCTGATGTAACCGTCACTGGTTTGTTTCAGCCCGATCTTCAGAGTTTTGAATGTCACATTTCATCTCGGCTTTCTTTCGGGAATCTGCCAGACTGGAATGCGGATTTTTTTTTCACCCAGGCAATTTTTGAAGGATGTAACTGTTCAGATCCGTATTAGAGACGACAACAAACCTGCACGTGGTGCGGCGGAACTCGTTTGTGTAATACTCGGGGAAGCGGGAGACTGTCATGTTCAAAAATCATTATTCCAGTCGAGCTCCCGTTAAAATGGAACAATTCTCCAGTGTGAAGCCTCTAATCTAGTCCCACTGATGTTTTTGAGATTATTCACCATTCTTGCTAATTCCTGACTTGGCCGCTTGCCATTATATAAACTGGCCAGGGTAGGTTTCAAAACGGCGCGGGTGTAAAATCCGCGACTAATGATGACCTCACACTATCTGATTGGCTGTAAGTTGGCAAGATGTGAGTTGGAAGATAGTGATTGGTCCAAACAAATCACATTGGCAGATGATGTGTAAGATGGTCATTGGTCCAGGTGAAATGCAAAGCTTTGAAAAAATTCTAATCTAGAACTTTCCGTTCATGAGAAACCTGGATAACTCATACATCACAATTTCCCAAAAGGGACTTATCACTTAGTTCTTTCAACATGTTTGAAAAGGAAAATATAACCTTTGCAATCAAATGTTGAATCTGATAAGGTTCTGTAGATCCATCGTGTGGAATTTGAACACCGTAATGTTTGGAACTGTAGGACGCTGCTTTTGATTATAGTTATTGATAACTAAAATTAGTCCTATCGATATGTAAAACTGACATTTGGGCAAATTAAACCAGACTGCACTGCATAAATACATGTTTTCTTTACAGTCATACATTTACTCACAAAATAATAATAATAAGAATGTTAGACACAACATGTAATTATGTTAGACATACCTTAAAATGAGAAAAAAATAATCCCCAAAATATAAAAAAACAAAAAAAAAAACAATGTTACTCTATATTGGCCAACTCCCATTTTGGACGAAATTAACAATTGTAACAGTAACATATCGACTTTATAGATGGATTTTTAATATTTCACAACTTTGGGAAATGAAGTTGGCTAGCAATGAAGGTGTGGGAATATAGCTAGCCTGCGTAGATTTATTTAAATTAAAAGAAGGGGACGACCAGACACACAATTCTTAATTAAATAAACACTATAAACTCCCAGGATGCACTTGTCTTTCACCGGCCTTTACATTTCAACAGTGCGCTGCTCTATACTGCCCCACGAAGGACCGGATCGCCACTACACATACATAAAGCCAGCAACTCGAGAATAGTGCATTAGCGTGAGGACAAATCAGTAAAATGTTTAATAAATCTATTTATGTAAATGCTTATTATTGTGTGTACGTGAATGTCTCTGTCGTAATACTCCAATCCGCTGTGCAATTGACATGGTCTGTATAACAGTGAAACAGCATCTTTACGTGTATTATCCGAGCCAGAAATAGCCGTAATTCCAGCGTTAACTGTGTTTTAGCGCTCGCTAATGTTCTCTCCCTGTCGTTGGATGCAGGGCCAACGAAGACACATTGTGTTACTATGGAAACAAGGGCAGTCCGGAGCCAATTCATCTCAAAGCGGGTTTGTTTAGACTTTTTTGGTTCTGGCACCGTCTACAGAACAGCAAGCCACTGCTGTTTGTTAAATTACGGTGAATTGTGCGGGTGTGTCGCACCTAATGCTCGCAGGAAGTGATGGATGATTGTGTTTTGTTTCAGCAGGAATCTACGGGTTGAGTAACTCTCTTTTGGAAACTCCTTGGAGGAAACTGCAGCACGGCAAGCAGCTGTTCGCCAGCGTGGTGAGCAGAACGCTGCCCCCTGATGGCCTGGTGCAGGAACTGCTGCATCTCCTCAATAACGAGGAGCTGTGAGTGCACTCTTTGTTCTCTCATTTACATTCTCATTTCATCTGTGTTTTTTTTAGTCATCTTTTGTCTTTGTTGAACAATGATACCAGCATTCATTCTGTGTTTTTTTGATTCTGAAGAGGTGCTTCAAACACAAAGAAAAACTTTATTTCAAAGTGACTGGGCATGTGAAGCTCAATCCCAGCGTCATGTCAGGCAATCTCGATAATGGATGTTCTATGAGTTTGAAGAACAGCCTTGTTAGGGATTTATGCAGCGTTCCACTGAAAATAAGACCTAGCATCTCTTATCATATATATCTTTGACATTTGACGCTTGAAAACTGTCACTTTCTCTCAAACGGTTTGAAACACAGCCTTTGAGCAACATAGATAGCAATATATATTTAGCAATATATGTATTTACCCCCTGAAAATAAGACCTACCGTCTTTTTTTTCATATACTGTATGTCTTTGACAACTGTCCCTTTCTCTCAAACGCTGTCTGAACATGATGGAAATAACAAAGTAATGCCTAGAATCTCACCAATTTTTCACTTACAACGATCATACCACTTCGGCCGGAAGTCGTTTAAAATTTTTCAGTAGACAGAAAATGTACAAAGATGATTTGGGTTGATATGGTCATGCAAGATGCGTAAACATGCTGCACAAATCAAATCACTGTGTTATAGATATATAGATAAATAATTCACGTTTTTTGGTTTAGGCTTTTGAAAAAATGGAGCGTCCTGTTAAAAATCTGCCTTAAAAATGTTTTCCCCGATAATATATATGTATATGATTTGCCTTTCTACTCTTCTCAGAAACACCCCAGACCCGATGCAGGAGAGTCAGGGAGTGGGAACCAGTAAAGCGATGCTCCGGGCCTTATCAGCGGTGTGTGTGCGCTCGCCAGGATACGGCACAAGGTTTACACACTTTACACACACATACACACACACACACACACAGTTGTACTCTCCAACACACTCATAACTCACAACAACAGTCACAAACATACACAAAGTTTCACATTTTTTCATCCCTTCATTGCACAAATCCCAGTGTTAAAAATGATCTCTACCAAAAGAAAATTCCGCACATTTGATAGGCTACAATATTATATTGACCGCAACGGTTCAGTGCTGGAGCCAATGGCTTTGGTTAAATGGGCTTTGGCAATAATTCTATTTTAATAAATATTTTGGGCGGGGTATCTTTGTAACAAAACCATTTTTTGTTATATATGTATATACATTTGTGTGTGTATATATATATATATATATGTGTGTGTCTGTGTGTTGTGTGTGTGTGTGTGTGTGTGCGTGTATATGACACTAACTAAGACAAGCAGACAACTAGAAGTTTGAAAGTGAAAAAATACTTTTAAATATTTTATTTTTATTTGTAAACTTTTAACACTGGTAAATTTGAGCTAAACATTATCGTTGTAACATAAACATGTAGCGTGGTGTTACAATATTGTGAACTGAATCATTATA
>MU204367.1:4083114-4156137 GCA_017309775.1 Paedocypris sp. Pulau Singkep
GTGTGTGTGTGTGTGTGTGTGTGTGTGTGTGTGTGTTTTTTCATATAATAATTACACCAAATAAGCCAAGCTGGAGAAGTTTCATAGTGGAAAAAATAATTTTAAATATTTTTAAAATACATTTAAAAAGAGTAAATTTGATCGGAACATAATAAGAGAATTAAGAGTTACTTATGAAAAATTTTATAAAAATTCCACTCTCTCAACTCTTAATGAACAAACATTTTAAAATTGCAGTGTATTGGCTCTCTTTGGATCTTGAACATCTGCGTTCATCTTCTGTGTTCCGTCCACCACAGGACCAACACCATCATCCTGATTGACCGAGAAGGTGACGTGAGCTTCACTGAGCGCACCATGCTGAACGGTGACATCACTCAGTGGAGCACCAACAGCTTCCACTTCAGACTGCAGGAATGAAGGTGGACAGATGCCACCACGTCGTGCCTTTATCTGCTGGAGCCATACAGCCCTCCGTCTCTTTATTGTAATCGTGTGGAGGCACTTTCGCCATTTCCATCGTTCTTTTTTGTTTCCGAGACCCACACGGGATTTAACCGCAATGTTTTATCCTCAGTTGAAATCCATCCGTAGGTTTTAGCACAAAGCCACTGCGTGAGTGTCGAGACTTTACAACCGTTCGTTCTTTTGGAAACAAGCAAGTGAGAATGTGAAATTGTGGTATTTATTTGCTGAATGTCTTTAGCATAAAATGATTCGTTCGGTAAAAAAAATGTTTACTGCCAAAGAATTGTTGTGTTTTCACAATAGCTACAAATACGAGGAATTCAGTTGTGGGCTCAGTTCTTGCATCGCCGCCGCGATAATCCAGTGTTTTTATTCCGCCGCACTATGAAAAGCAAATGTCTTTTCTTTTTTTTTAAGCTTTGTTCTGATACTATTGGCAATGTGTTATTGTAAAAAAAAAAAAACTAGATTTCTACTTATTAAAGCACAACAAATTCCGATATGGGATGAGATTTTTTTATTATGCTTTTATGAATCAATGTTTGCATCTTTCGGCTGTTGCTATAAATGTTTGTGCGTTTCTGTCGATAATGTGACTGAAATATGAATTAACATATATTAGTATGTACATGTCTATATCACCACAAAGTGCTAGAAAAATGCAATACTAAATCAGAGTATTGGAATAATTCATCGTCACTTTTTACGCACATGACGAAATTTGGGTTTGATGGAGTAAAAAAAACAAGTAACATGATGAAATTAAAGAATTTAATTAGCTCTGAAATGAACAGGACTTCAGACATGGGGTTTATTATTCATGGGATCATTATCTGTATAAATATCATCCAGAGCAACTGAAAGGTCAATGACTGGAATCACGATATGTTTTGATCCATGGTTTTCTTCTGTTATCTGTTTTCCATCCAAAGTCCAAAAACATGGAGAATTGTAGTCTGAATATTTTCTTATGGATGTGAGGGGAGTGTGAATGTGTGTGTGCCGCTCTGTGATTGGTTGTCTAGCAGTTCAGGGTGTGTCCTGCCTTCATGCCCTTTGGCTCCTGTAAGGATGGACATTTAGAAGGACATCAGTATCACGTTTTTTTCACAGTGTTTGACGGCTCTGCCACATCCACTTGATATTGCAGGCACGAGCGTCTGAGAGCGAGACAACGGACCCAGTCCAGCCATGGCAGCTTTTTGAAGAATTCCCTGGTCTCGTTAAAGTCAACAAGTTCTACAAATGGCATTTTCTCCCTCAAGGACGTCATAGATCTTCTGGCTGGAGGCTTGTTTTGTTCTGGTCTGACAAAAGAGGATCTTCAGGTCACTGTGAGGATGAAGATTTCATCAATCTGATCTGGAAAAAGTTCTGCTCGCTTTTTATAAAAAAGTAAATGTCTTTCGGGATTAAAGAAGACTTTTGGTCTTTTCATCCATTTCTTTTCTGAAACTTTCCATTTCTGTGTCATAGGGAGCTGGAGCGAATCACTGAAAGTGGGACACACCAAGAGTGGGACAAAAGCACACACACACACACACACACACAGACTCACTGTTACAAAGTATTTTATTTTTTTTTTTATCTTGCTGCTATTTTCTATTTTTTTATTCTTCTGTTTGTAATGCTCAGCTTTGACTGTCATTGACATGACGTGTGTCAATACAGCCGAAAAAATATGCAATAATCTGATTAAAGATGTGGTCATAATGACTAGTTTGAACTAAATGTGCTCAATATAAACAAAATAAAGCAATAAAAGAACACTTTGGATTCTATATGGCCTAACGAAATTGTAAATGAAGTCGAAACTTTCTTGTGTTTCTAATTATGAATCTGTATATGATGAATAAAGTTGACAAAGTGTAGAAACATTTGAGTCTTCGTAAAATACCTAGATCTTATCGTAAACGGCCACATATAAAGTTTGGTTTGATCAAAGGCCGCGTGACTTATCGAGTCAAGTGGAAATAATTTGATCAGAAACCTATTTTTGCTCTTTAGTCGGCGCTGTAGTACCAGTCTTGATAGTTTGGCACGCGGGGGGAGTCGCATTGCATAGTGGGACACGTAGTCTTCTGATAATTGCCACCGCATTAACACGCATTCGTCGTAGAAGACACAAAAACTACAACTACCGTGATGCACAACGAGTTTGATGGGGGAACGGTGCATAATCTTAAAGCAACACCAAGGTTGTGTGAGGTTGGACTCGGGGAGTCGCAGGACTTGAGGTTTGTGATCACGGATGTCTTATTTGCTTGATTCACTTCGTTTTATTTATAAATGACATCGGGGAAGCTCGCGTTCTCCTCCTAAGATGATATACGAGCCGCATTGAGTTTGCGCAGCTGCTGATAGCGATCGTCCCTCCGGTTTGGTTAACTCGGTGAATGTCTCAATAACCTAGTGTGCTCCCTACCAAGACAGCATTGTGAGGGCATCACCACAAGGTTCGGATGTTTCCGGAGTGTTTTACCGGAAGGCGAGTCGCTAGGTTTTGAAACACGGCCATTGATTGTAGCTTCTCTGCTAGTTAGCAGCTCGGTTCGTCAAGCAAAAACTTGTCTTTCTAGACTCATTAAATATATAACAACAACGTTAAAGAATGTTTAAATATTGAGTGTGTAACCACGCCGTGATTACTACACCATGACACTGTCGAGGTGACGCGTTCACCTGCCTGAGGTGTTGACGTCCGGTTCATCCGATCTCCATTTGATGTTTGTTGTTGCCGGTTTTTCAAAGAGCGATGAAAATTTTTCAAATACGTCACCACATCGTCATTTATTGTACAATTATGAGCTTTGCTTTGAAATATAGATTGCTTTTGTGCGTATTGTTTTTTTTGAATCCTCCTCATTCTTACAAACACGATCACGTGTCGGTCACGTGAAGAACACAGTAAAGCTCATGTTTCCACAATAGATGTATTAATATCGTCCTACACCGCAGGTTATGCCGTTTCTGCCCTCGGAACCAGCAGATAGAAACACATGATCTCACAATGTCTTGTTTTGAAAGCGACTGTTTAAGAACATTCTACACTATCTAGCTCTCTGTATTTACTATAAATCTGTCCGCATTGCCTTATCTAGTTATCCATCCATCCTAAAATCTTTATCAGTCTGCTGTAGGTGCTTTTAAAAAGTCCAGATGTTGTGGATGATGCACTGACACACATTTTCCCGCTCACTTTTTTGCTTTACTCCGTGTGGATTGCACTATAGTTGGTGCACTGGTGTATTTTTGCAACATCTATTTATGTATTTCCTTTTTTCCCCCAAAAAATTGTTTTCATCGTCATCATTGAATTTTTTAATGTCCTTGTTATAACTGCTTTCTTTTAGTTTCTGCTGCTGTAAGACACAAAATGTCCCTCTTATGAATGTTGTATTATCATAAAAGGCATTTCTGAGGGTTTTTCTTCGTCTCGGCTTGACCAACAGCGGATAAAATTCGAGTTGTGAATGGCAGTTTCTGTTTAAAATGTGGTCCAATTAAAAAAAAAAATCTCTCTCTCTCCCTCTCCTCACATCTCCTCACATCTGCTCACATCTTCTCACATCTTCTGGCTCCGGGTCCAGGCCTGGATTTGGCATCAGTAAGGAAGGAGCACGGTGGCGTCCCTCTCCTCCTCTCATGTCCCCTCCCTGTGTGTCCTTGCGTGTCAGTGCCCCCTCGTCATCCCCCCCGTGTCTCACCCCACCAGCCCTCTGTGCTCCTCCCCCTCATGCTTGGGCCAGACTGGCGTCCCCGTCAGATCAATGACTGCCTGGATCATCCTGCCTGTCAGCTTGGCTGCCTTCTCCATCACCGGAATATGGATTGTGTGAGTGTTCAATCAGCCGCCTTCCCACGTGTGTGTGTGTGTGTCACAATCCCAAAATGCCGTTGTGCTGTGTCCTCAGATACGCCATGGCTGTGATGAACCATCATGTCTGTCCCGTGGAAAACTGGTGAGCTGGTGATCCTCAGCATGTGGCGAGGACGTCATGTGATTGTACTCCAATTATGGGATTTATTTTTAGGTCGTACAATGTCACGTGCACAGAGGAAACGGCCAAGCCAGGCTTCCCGAAAACATGCTGCACTATTCAAGACATCCCGCTCATCAGGTAGCGTGTTTGGCTGGTGCTCTTGCACGCTCTCCGTGTGGATCTGATGACGTCTTTGTCGTTTGCGCAGTAAATGCGGATCCTTTCCTCCCGAGAGCTGCCTGTTCAGTCTGATTGGTAACGTTGGAGCTTTCATGGGTAAGACGCTCTTCTCATGTTTCCTCGTGTGTGTGTGTGTGTGAATGGAGTCATCCGATAGCGATTGAGGCGTGTCGCACGGACACCTGTGGAGAGGGTGTGGTCGCATCTTTAGTTTCTGTTTTATAGCTGTCTTGAACTTTATTTCATTTAGAAGATTATCATGTCTTGCGAGTCCAAAGTCGATGAAAGAATTGTTCTCCTCACTTGTACAATAATTCGTCTGTGTTCATATTTTCATTCAATCTTTAATTTAAAAAACCAAGGAATTGCATCGCCACATCAACTGATCATATAGCACCATATGTTTGTATCTCTCTTTACAAAATGAATTTGGGCTGATAGCAATTTTGTAAAATGGAAATTTCGAAAAATGGAACGCATTTGGCACGTAATTCCGATAATCCGTTCGTATAAATGTTTTTTTTATATTATGATAAAACATCGTAATAATTGTGATTAAAAAAACGTGTTACTTCCAAAATCTTGGACTTCATCAAATGTGACAGGATGTTAGCCGAGCGTCTCACTCGGGTTGTACTTATGTGCGTAAACAGACTGTAAAATTCCCCCAAAAATGAATTTAATCACACGTAACTGGCATCTTATTTGTTGTTCTTGCTTTATCATTGGACGCTTTCCTCAAGTAAATTGTGCAGATCTTGGATTCTCACTTGGTGTTTTCTGTGTTTCTCGGTGAAGTGGTGATGGTCTGTCTGCTTCGTTACTCTCAAATCATCGAGCACGGGAACCACTGCTGGCTCAACACCAGCGGCCTGGTGTCCGGCTGCACTAACGCTGTGGGGCTGGTCATGGTGGGCAACTTCCAGGTCAGTAATTATTCTCATCTGATGGATATGGTTTTCCTCAGTCGTGGCTCAGTGAGCACTCGCATCACACAGACTCATATGGGTCGGTAATCCAGCACGGGACGACTCTTCGCCCTCAGCCTTTTTACGGCCTATAAATCCAGCTCCTCGGACAGATGCGCCATCAGCACCACTGTGTTTCAGAGAGGCTGATGTTCTCAAAGTGATTAGTATTGATCCGTGAAAGCAGCCGTCTTCCGAATAGGTTTTAGAGCGCGATCCACTCCCTCTCGAGTGCTTCCTCGCCTCAAAGGCCGGCACAACCAGTGTTCATTTTGACAAAGATTTTTTTATTTTGTTTTAGTCATAGTCTTGTCTAAAAATCAGTTTAGTTTTAGTCCCAAGTCATCTTAATTTTTTTTTGTTTTAGTCTAATTTTACTCGACTAAATACCACAACATTTTAGTCGACTAAATTACAGTATAGATTTAGTCAACAAAAATATAAAAAAATGTATTCTAAATGTTTACTAAAGTTGCTATGTCTAAGAAATCTGAATACGTAGATTACTATGAACATATAAAATATATACAAAGTATATAAAAAAAGTATAAATAAAGTATTAATATATATCTTTAACTTATTTAAATGAACTTTTCTTTCAATCCAAATAAATGCATTCTCATAAACTGCAATGGTGAGACACACTCGCGACTGCTCGTAGTGTTTATTGCAGAACTTGACGGTCTCTTCTAATGTTGGCTTGAGTAACGCTGGTTTACTTGTTTCTTCCAGGTGGATCACGCCAAAACGCTTCACTACGTGGGGGCCGGCGCCGCTTTCCCAGCAGGCATTGTGTTCGTGTGTCTACAGTGCATGCTGACGTATCGAGTGGCCGTCAGCGCTCTGGACTTCTGGATGGCTCACGTCCGTGTGGCTCTGGCTACTGTGGCTCTCATCACGCTGGTTCTCAGTATCCTTTATTTGCTGGATTACGACGTTTTTATTGGCAGCTGCTGGTTTTTACAGAACAGTCGTTAGTTTAGATTTGTGCTCGATGGTCATTTTTCGATTTCAAGGAGCCGAGGTTGAAGCACGTCGGAATTTTTTTTAATCTGTTTGTAAAAGACAAGCATTTGTTGGTTTGTCTCGTCGTGTTATGGTTTGGTCAACGCACATGTGCCATACTTTTATTTTGCCATATTTTGCGTATAATTACAAACGGTAATTGTCAAATGGTGAAATCTTGACGTTTTTTCTTTCCAGCTTCACTCTGTCTTCTCTCACAGATTAATTGGCAAGTTGCTTGTCCTTCAACTTCCCAGTTTGTTTGTCTGAGAGCAATGAGAAGGACTAAATAACTCAAAAACATATATTTGGGATATTTTCTATTTATTGCAGTTTTACATGGGAGAATTGTACATTCTATATTGGCAGATATTTTAGACGGATGAGCACGTTGATGTGGGGATGCTGATAGAGCTGTAATTTTATTGCTGTTGTTTTGAGATGAATTGTTCAGAACGATCAGAGCAAAGAAAAGGCTTTGTTGGCGATCAATGAAAGAGTTATAAGTTCATTTCTCCGTGATGGATTCGCCGCTGGACTCTCCCGGCTTGCCTGCTTCATCTCCGCTGCGTTCTTCAATGATTTATGAGTCATTTCCCCTACTGCGTAACTAAGGGAGGCTGGTAGATTTAACTCATTAACCATCAATAATGCAGGGATTCGCTTAGTGACGGCGCCCTTCAAGTCACAAGCTGTGTTGTCGTATCTGCCAAGCGCTTTTATTTTGTAATCTGTCCTTGACAGTTCTTCTCAGGTGGAATATTTTTCATCCACGAGAGCTTCGTGCTACAACACGCCGCCGCCATCTGCGAGTGGGTCTTCACTGTGGTCATCCTCATATTCTACGGGACTTTCACCTACGAGTTCGGCACCGTCACCACCGAAACCGTGTTGGCCGGACTCCAGCGAAATCTCTCACACAGCTCCGGCGTGATGCTGGGGGAGGACGTCCAGGTCGGAACCCTGGGCAGTGCCACCACAAAGAGTCTGAAGTCCACAGGAAGTAGCACCTCCACCCATCTGAACTGCTCTCCTGAGTCCATAGCAATGCTTTAATGCAGTCACATGCTTCCGGGTGGGACGCCCGCGCTAAAGGTCACGCTTTATTAGCGTGGTGATGGTTTAGATGATCCGTCCAGGCAGTTCAGATTTCATTGGTTTTACACACACACACGTGACTGTCCCATAGATACGTCCTTTTCTTTTATCTTCCTGTCTTGCCTTGCATATGGGGTCTTCGGAGGGGATGCACTTGTGGATTTTAACGGTCACGTTTGCACAAACGTTTCAGGGGCGCCTCGGTGTCGAGCTTCCGACGCTTGCCCGCAGGAACGGAGGAATTGCACGTTACACGATGAATGAGTTTAAGTTCTTTCCACTTTTCGGGGGGGATTGCAGACTATCAGGATCTTCTAATCCGAAACCGTGAATGTCTACGAAATGGCTGGAAACCACAGCCTTTGCGCATCTATTATTTAAAAATCGATAAGAATTTAATGAATAACTCGTATCAAATTGAGGTATTCTAATCAACGTCTTTGCGTTTTGCATCTGTGGCCTTTCTAATGACGCAGTGGTGGAGTATTTTTACTTGCTGTATCATTCTAGTTTCATCTTCGTGTTGTGTTGGGTTTTTGCTTTTTCTAGAGAAAGAGGAAGTGTTGTACGTACTTTGATGCTGACTGTATCTAAAAAGCAGGTTGTATAACTTGAATTTCTCGTCCAATAGTTGATTTTTGTTTTACATGTCTCTCATGCCATGAGGCCGTCCAATGGCGCGTCGAAGCTGAACTTACCATAGGACGTCGATGTTTAAAGCAGAATTTTTTTTTTTATTGTTTTGCTTCGTTACTTGTGAAATCTCTCACAAACCTGAATCACCTTCACATTTCTGTTGCCAAAGCATTAGCCGTGTCTCCATTACCCGGACCGTGTCTTTAATTTGAACTTGAGTTTATAGCCACTGAGAAAGCGACGCCATTTCATAAACGCCAGAACAGCAATATTATTCCATTTCAAAATGATTATATGAATGAGGAGCAAGTGGTTTCCAGGCTGGAACCTAAGAAACCCAATTCAAACGTTTAAATGGTGGAGTGTTTACGGTGGCCTTACAAGACTAGTATCTGTGTGACGTTTTCAGGTTCTGGGGGGCTGGAGTGATTTCAGAGTGGTCTCGGATAATCTGTACTTCAATGTTTAAGGTTCACAATTATTGTGCCAGTTACTATCGCTGCGTTTTTTGTGTGTGGAATCATTGAAATGATAAACTTTACCTTCACTTGAGGCGGCGGTTGCGTGATAAATCATGTCGGAAACCGGTGTGGGACGGATGAGGCAAAAAGCCGGGAATTTTTTTAATTAGCGCGTGCGCAGAAACATGACGTTTGATGCGCGTTCATCTTCATACAGTTTAAATCAGTCACTGCCACAAAAGTTACGTACTTTTCCTCGCTTTTCGCAACGGGAAACCGCTGGCGTAAAGCATTCTTCGCTTTAACGTTGTTCTCTTATAAAGCGAGTTCTCTTTTGTAAACGATTTAAACTGCTCCTTAATAAATTCGACCAAAAGCCGCCCTTTTGTTTGCAATTTATGTTGAAATTATTCCTTATTTACGGTTATGTATTAACTTATTGTGTTGAAAATATTGCACAAGACAACCTTGCACAAATGTTAATTTGGTAAAACGGGACGTTTAAATTACAATCCTGTAAATGTATTTTATAGGAGTATCAGAAGCCTTGTTTTACTTCTAAATGAGGAAATTGTTCCCCAAATCACAATCTTTATCTCAATCTCAACTAGTTTGTTCCAAATCGCCTGGACTACTAAAGTAAAATCAGAGCTGCTCATGTTCAAGTGTCCTGCATGTTTTCTTCTTTATTCCTTTTTTTACGGAGAGTTTACGCTTTCTTTTTGTATTTTTCAAATGTAACCGCGCTGAATTATGATGTGTAATGGTTATTTTATTTCGTTTTCAATGTACTAGCACAAGCTGAACTCAGTGGATCAGAAGTACACAGCGAGTAACACAAGGGGTCGGTTTTGTTGATGTCTTTTTTTCCTTTAAAGTAAATCAAATCAGGGCTTGTTTGACGAATTTCTAAATACAACAAACCAAAATGCATCTCTTCCAGGTTGTTGAATCATTCTGGGTTCAGGAAAATTGTAACGATAATTGTTCTGCTCGTTGAGAAATGTTTGAAAAGACGATTTGTATTTGTGTAGATGCGCATTGGATTCTGTTGCCTAGTTGATTTTTCTGTTACAAATATCTGTGACTTCATTATCTGCGTTAAAGTTCTTTTTCTGATGCCTTGAATTGAGATAATTGTTTCGTCAATGTTCCAAATGATATGTAAGGTTCACACTCCAAAAGCGAAATACACTGCAGACTTTTATTTTATAAATGACTGATTCAAGGTCTTTTCTTCAACCAGAGATTTATATTGATAACTACCAAAACATCCAGCAAGAAATAAACAAGTATTTATGTGTGTCTGTGACCAAAGACTACTTCTTTTCCACGCATACTCATGACAAACGTACAATGAGGACACACATCTTCCATGTCGACAGGAAAAAGAAAAACTCCATTTCCAGTCAAATCAAGCGCGAATGATTTTCATGAGGTAGTTATGGAGTAAAACAAAGTTTAGTTCACGAAAAGGTCCCACCTCGTCCTTGAAGGTTCTCCGCTCAAAACAGACTTTATTCAGCATCTTGGAAATTAATCTCTTTAGGAGGCAAAACTAACATCGATTCTAAAACACTTAAGATCAGACTTCTGTTCATCGACCTCAAGACAAACGCTTCTAGTGCATAGAAATTCAAAAAGCAGTGTTAAAACGTTTAACCCTTAAAAGAAAGTACAAGCAAGGTGCAGGAATGTCACGTGTACATGGCCCCGTGTAGATCCTCCAGTCTGTGTTCTCTCTGTCTTCTCCGTTCCTGCAAAACACAATCGTAAAATAGACTGCAGAATATTCTGGAAACCATTCTCACCTTGTCTTTTTTGAACTCCTCATAGTCTGCGTTGTCGGTGGGCAGCTCCATTCGACACAGCGGGCATGAGTTTGTCTGTAATAACATGGTTATATGAATATGCCCATGAAAATCCATATTAACATGAACTGAGAGGGCTTTACAATCAGTTTCTGTATTTATTGACTGCACATTGTTGTCATTAACCTTAAAAGGTCCAGCTTGAATTTTAAAAAGCCACGTGACTTTAATAGAGTTGGTGGATTGAAAAAAACTTTTCTTCCAACATGAAAATATTATTTATTGCTATCAAATGACACAAAATATATTGGGATTATTATTTTTTTTAAGCACAGCCGAGACAGGTACCTTGCTTAGCCACGGTAAGATGCATCCTGTGTGGAAGAGATGTTTACAGGGCATCTCTCTCACCGTCTCCTGCTCCTCAAACTCCAACAGACACACGGGACACTTCACTCCTTTATCTGACTCACACAGGAAAAGACACACTGTATTGTTTACATGTTTACAATTTTTTCACACAAATTTCTCTTGGCAAACAATTTGCTTCCGGTCATATACTACTTTCACAGAATCATATCTCCAACAATTTTTATTTTAACTGTCTTTAATTTTATTGTTTTTATTATTCTATTCCGTTTGTCTTCATTTTTTTTTTTTTTAATTACGGTAATATTGTTAGTCAAGGATCAAAGAGGTTGTTTAAGAGTATGAAACAAAAGAGAATTCTTTTCAAGGGGATGAATTACAAATTTCTGATTCTGAACAATCCCTGTTTGATTTACACACACTGTCAAAAAAAGAAAAATTTAAGTCACTTTCAAGAAATCAAGGCTTGCTTGAGCCTGGTCAGTCGACTTTGAGGAATAATTCCGACCAGTCTAATTTAAATCTTGCAGACAACACAGATTCATTTTTAAATGAATTGTGATTCAGAAATATTTTTCAAAAATAAAACTAATGTGCATGATAGTGTTGATATGAAGTGTCACCTGCTTGCTCGGGGGAGATGATGACCACCGGAAGACTCTGAACCACAGCTTTAGCTGCAGGAGGCGGAAGACGCTGATCCCAGTCCGACAAATCAAACGAGCCCGAGTCTATGTCCAGACCCTGCATCAGTGACCTGAAGACACACAACACCGTCAAGATCACGCCTCTAAACATCATAATGGAAATAATTTAGATTTGATTTTTTGTATTTTAGATTTGTATTTCTATTTATATATCGAAAAACAGTACTCTATCTAAAAATATATATAATTTTAAATAAATATGTATTTTATATGTGTGGGTATGTTTTGTATATATTTTTTTCTATATAGATTTACATATTGATATTTTTTATAAAACATAAGTTAATGTTCTTAAGTTAAGTCCATATAAAAAGCACAGAAAACACTTGTGATGCTGCAGGTCTTTGTTTTTGTTTTGTTTTTTGCAAATTAACACATTGACAGGATTGAGTTGAAAATATTATGTAAAGTTTGATGAAGTTGATTTTACACATTCATTTCAATCACAGCCATATTATGAGTAATATTAGATTTACTGTCCATTCTCTGTCTTTTGCTTACAATTTAGTCAGAAAAACCAAGCAGTGAAGATCTCTAGACATGTGTGAAGCTCTCTTCTGCATCCTGTATCCTGCAGGTGCACTTGTGGCCACTAGTGGGCAGATTGTGGCTAGTTACCTGGCCAGCTCCAGAAGGGCGTTTTGTCGATACTGTTCTTCTGGGTTGGTGGGTTCACAGTTGTGCTCATCAAAGTATGACGCCATTTTCTACTGAAGCTGAAAAACAAGACAACAACAATTAAAAAAAAAGTGTTTAATTTCATAGAAGGGTGAGTATTTTACATTCTATAAAAACCAGTATGCCAAATATTAAACACAATTTTGCAAGTTGTACTGTTAATGTAAAGGTGTGACGTTGCATTGAAATACAAATAATAACAAAAACAGAAAATAACCATGATAATAACTTGGATGATAATTACAAACTCAAACACGCTGTACAGTGTAGAATGAGCAAATGTGACGAAATAAACTTAGACTTGAAAATGACTTTAACAAGTGTATTGCTAGTTAGACAAACACACAGTAAGACAGACAGATACAGCGATGAAAGACAGTTGGATAGGTGGAAAGACACATAAATACACTCAGAGGGAGACAGACAGACAGTCAGATTGATAAATAAACAGACAGACAGATGGACTGACAAACTGACAAAAACCTTAATTTGTTTAATCTTTGAGAAATGTCACCGTTACAGGAGCAAACACAAAAATGACACAAATGAAGTAAGAAATAAATTAAAACACATTAGTTTAAAGAATAATAAACGTTTCCTGTGAATACTGCGAATTTACAATAAGTAATCTATTCCGAGTGAGCTTTGTTGTATTTTTGCGAGAAGATCGCAGCGTGATTTATGCGAATAGTTCCTGTGAGTCAAACATGTAACGGTAATAAACATAGGTAGATCAGAGATAACGTTTCTCTTTACAACCGATCTAAAGAGAACAACAGTACGTCAAGAAATACAAATAAAACATTCAAACAATTACATTCTGCTAGCCGATTAGCCTGATCTAATCATCTAAATGTCCCACGAATTTAACGACTCGACCTCCAAAATACGCACCAACCGTTCAAAAACAAAACCCTCTCGACATATAATCCGATCTGACTTTTGTCAAAAGTTCTGTCAGACACCTACTGTCTCCCAAAAGTTGAGCATCCGCGATGGAAACTCGCTTCTCAGCTCCGTCACCGTCAGCAGCAACACTTCCGGCTATCGCGAGAACACGTGAGACTTCAAAAGTTGCCAGATTGTGCCACCTTTCGCTGGCGTCTTTTCTTGTCAGCGATTTTGTACATTCAGTTCACTAAATGCTCGGGTTTTTTTTTTCATTTAATAAAATAACGTGCTTCTTAAATAATTAACGTTGCATTTGTAACACGCTAAAATCATTTTAAACGACTTGCTTTTAAAACAAAAGATGCAATTAAATCTGTACCGCCAGGTTGTGTTGCCATGACGCCGAAATCCAGCGGCATCTACAAGCAAAGCTTCTTTTAGAGTTCCTGGAGATCGCGTCGACTCAAAACACCTCGAAGTAAGTGCAAATCTGATAAAAACTTTACAGTATTTAAACTAAATAAAAAACCTTATCTGAATTCATCAAACGTGGAATTGTTTAGCGCTATTTTTCAAGTTGTTTCAAAGGGAAAATACACAGCTTAAACCTCAGCAGCAAATAACAACATAACAAACCGTTTTGTGTTTTCCTTGTGTGCGATTTGATAAATTATATCTTGTTTTTAGTTCGTCCTTTCACCAAAGGAGTTTATGGGGTGTGTTAAGGATCTATTTCCCAGACAACCAAGACCCCCAGTCGCCCACCCTTTCTACAGACACCAGATTCCATTTATTTTCGGAGTAAATGGAAGGCACAGAACATCACGAGAAATCCAGAGAAAAATCAAATTATCTTCTCTTTGCTGGTTAGAAATAATGTTCTTTACTCATATTTTCAAAAATGATAAGTTAACAAAGGTGTGTGTGTGTGTGTGTGTGTGTGTGTGTGTGTGTGTGTGTGTGTAACTCTCATTATCAGGTGTTGGACGGAATGTCAGAGAGTTTGATGTGTCTGAGCTTGTGCCATTGTCAAGGACCTGTGACCGTTGTGATGCTTTTCCCGATGCCATAGATACACAACTGAGTCCGGTAAAGGTCAATAGTGTGTTTGTGCTTGTGTGTGTGTGTGTGTGTGTGTGTGTGTGTGTGTGTGTGAGAGAGAGAGAATGATTTTAGAAAGATTATGATTCGCAAAACTTTAATATTCTAGATCAACTACAGACACATGCATGGAGGAAAGATGAGTTCTGAATTCCCTTTCAGTGGTACGTATATATAATTTCTGTAAATGTATAAAATGTACATATTATTTTCTTTAAATGTATAAAAAACATTTCTAAACTTACTGTATTATAATATTATGGTAAACTGGAAGTTACAATGTTAAATACAAATAATAAACAAGTATTTCTAAAAGTTATAAATCTTTATTAAAAACTGTGTGCATGTGTGTGTGTGTGTGTGTGTGTGTGTGTGTGTGTGTGTGTGTGTGTGTGTGTTTAAATATTAATGAACAATTTTTTCAAAGCTTCCTCTGTTACCGATACATTTTGTGTTAATCATAAATTGCATTTCTAAGTCAAAGCTAAAGGTGGAGAACCAAAGCTTCCATCAGAGCCGATGAGAGTTGGAGGTTCAGTGATGGACGTGTGGAGTCAGAGGAAAGAAGCCAGCGAGCAGTGCCAGTGGAGGCTGGAGAAGCTTCTCAGAAACAGCACGGAGAAACCAGGGACAACAAGGAAAGAAGACAAGCCATTGATGGAGTGTGTCTGCTCTGGAGACTTTCCAACATGCTTCAAAGGTGAAACATCAGACATAAACCAGAGCTGAAACACGAATCTGATCATGACTTGCTCAGGAAATGTTTGTTCACAAGTGTACGTGCTCGGAAACTCTAGGATCATT
Source organism: Paedocypris sp. Pulau Singkep (assembly GCA_017309775.1). Taxonomy (NCBI): domain Eukaryota; kingdom Metazoa; phylum Chordata; class Actinopteri; order Cypriniformes; genus Paedocypris; species Paedocypris sp. Pulau Singkep. The sequence goes on from MU204367.1 coordinate 4,098,275, forward strand.
TTCGGCCCTACTTTCTTGGGCAGAACGTTATCTGGTGACAGTTTGGCATAAAACTCTTTTTAATCCTTTAGCATCTCTAATATCAGCATACAGTCATAACCTTTTTCCAAATAGACTAAAATCACTAATTATGTATGTGATGTATGCCTCATAAGCCATTTACGGCCCACGAGCCGCAGGTTAGGCACCACTGAAATTACCACATAGAAATATTCGTAGGCAGTTTAATTCAAGGCATTTCTTTTAACCTAGGTGAAGACCTCAGTGTGACCCAGAGAAGCCTCCAGCGTGAAAGATTAACGAATGACCAGGAGAATCCATCCAAAACACAGATAAAGCATCTAGCAGGTGCTGATCGCTTGGGGATAAATCTGAAACGTTGACATGTACAAACGTATTGATCTCTATGTCGGACAGGAATCCCTGTGCAAAATTTTGATTCCGTCACTATCGATTCCGATCTGGACACCGTGTGTTCAGAACAAGTTCGACAGCACGTGACGTCTGCCCGCTGCCACCAGACACGTCCAGGTGAGGGCGCTGCGCACTTACACACACATTTACTTACTGTAAAAAAAAGTCACTTTTATGTCAGACATGGGTATTTTCGACCCCCGGGGTTGTGTAAGATCTACAAATATAATAATCTAAAATATATACAAATAAAAATAAAAATATATAATAATATAACAACATTTTTCCAAATATTTTCACAAGATTTTTTTTAAATGTCAAAGATTGCTCATAGTAATACAGTATAGTACACAATTTATTTTGAACAACAAATTATTACAAATTAAGTATTACAATTTTTATAATAAAGTTAATATTATATGAATGCCCAATATTTCCATTATACGTAAAAAAAAAAAAAAAAAAAAAAAAGCTATAAAATACTGTATCAATGTTGCAAACATTTCAAAGTACTGGGTAAATTAACACGTATTTGCACCAAATTCATTTGATTATTCATAATGAAAGATGAACCGGACCTTTGTCTTTGTCAAACTGATTGATGTTTCTGTGATTTTAGTTTTTAATCCCTGCAGATCTTCCACAGCCATACGGAACAATGATTGTTCTTCAAGGTATTTTAATTTATGACTAATTTGTGAATAATAAGCTGATAATCACTTTTTAATAATTTGAGTCATTGTGTCTTTTTAAACATGTTTGTGTGCTGTATCAGTTCTCAGGGAACAGAAGACCAAAGTGAGGAAGATGATGATGATGGTGATGAAGTCATAACAAAACTTGACTTTAGACGCTCAAAGCAGCGACACAGGAGAAAGGGAAAGAAGAAAAGTGTTCATCTAAGCAGAAGGAAGAAGTTTCACTCTGTAAGTCTGGTTTAATATTCAAAATAATATTATACAGCTGCAAGCAAATATTCGGTTCAAGCCTTTAATCAACGTACCAAGCTATTATCACGTGAAAAGTAAAATACAAATAAATTAATATTGTAATGTTAAATTAAATGTAATAAATTCAATCAAAAAAACGTTTTTATGTTTGAAGGGTTTGAGAAGTTACAGCCTGTTGAGTCCGTTTTAACCAATTTGGAAAGAAATATTAGTTTTATTTCAATTTAATTTGTTTAGGAAAATATGTATTAATTGCAAAAGTATTGTATAGGGAACATGATTTAAAAAAAAAAAAAACACACACACACACACACACACACACACACACACAAAAACTAGTTACTGACCTTCAGAATTTATGGCATGTTTCTTTGCTAGTTTAGCATTTAAGCTAAGTTAGCAGCAGAGCTAAACTTTAACTTTGCAGTTATTTTAAAAGAAGACTTCTTTTTAGTCTGGCAAAAGGTAATATTAAAAATAATATAAAAAGAGCCTACAATTACCACAGGATTTTGAGCCGTGCAAAATTATTAGCCCTAAATATAATAATTGAAATGTTTTACTGATTGACTCAGTAGTTACTGATGTGGTTCTTGTAGATCACAGGGAAGACGGGAACAGATGCTAATCTACTTGCCAAACTGATGCTTTCTCTTTCTACTCTTCAGCAGCAAAAAACAGTACAATTTTAACGTCATTTTCGTCAATATTTATTGAACTTGAGTAAAATGTTTAAAACCAAAATGTGTGTGCTTAGGCTACAGCTGATTCTCTAGAGAAACTGAAGGAGGGATTAGTTCAGATGAAGAGAGAGCAGCAAAGAGAGAGAACGCAGGCCGAAGACATCAGGTACGGATAACTTAGCTTTTATTTTATACGTATTTGAAAACTTTCTTCAGACACAAATTCTCTTCAAATAAGATGCAAAATTTCATCCCAATTTTATTAAAGTGCTGTATTTATTATTTTGTTTATATATTGTACCTTTTTATTGAATTTATTTAGGTTTTTTTTTGTTATTTTTCTGTATATATTTTATGTATTGTATACATTTACGCACTGTATTGTACTGTATTTATCATAGTATATTTTTTTCCCAATTGTGTGTAATCTGCAGTTTATTGTTTTTATGTATTTTTTTTGTTTCAATTTGTTGCACTATTATAATAATTATTGTATACGTATTGTACAAGGGAGTTGTGGTACAGTGGTAGAGGACTTGGACTGGTGTCCAAAAGGTCGCCGGTTCGAATCCCCCCTATGACTAGTTCTACAACTAAGTGTCCTTGGGCAAGACACTGAACCCCCACATGCCCCCCGGGCGCCCCACTGTGTGGCTGCCCACTGCTCCGAGTTCGTGTCTGATCGGATGGGTTAAATGCAGAGAAAAAATTTCCCCACTGAGGGACTAATAAAGGTTCAATTATTATTATTATTATTATATTCTTTTTCATTGTTTACTGCTTTGTTCATTTATACCGTAAATCCTTATGTATACTGCATCCATTGTGTGTCTCTGTGTGTGTGTGTGTGTGTGTGTGTGTGTGTGTGTGTGTGTGTGTGTGTGTGTGTGTGTTATAGGTGCGAGCTAATTAAACTGAAAGTCCAGAGGAGTGTGTATCTGGAGGAGGTCCGGGACCTGCAGGAGCAGCAGGTCGCCAGGCAAAAAGCCACACCCACTCATGAGGTCAGCTCACATTAGCATACACGTTTAAAAGACCTGGTTATTAGGTCTTATTTGGAGCTGAGTATCTCCACACGTGATCAGCCCCAGGTTTGTGTGTTTGTGTGTTTGTCCTATCAGTGCTCAGAACACTGCTTGTCTTCTCTGGAGAGGGAAGAGATGGACAGACTGCTGAAAAGTGCTCAATCTGAGCTGTTCGCAGAACAACGGCGTTCCAGACAGACGCTGGAGGTGAAGTACTCCTCAATTAATTTTCCTTGTGCATAGAAGACTTCAATTAAATACTATTTAGAATATTTACCCCCCTTTTTTTTTTTAACCTAAATTGTATAATTACTCATTAACTATATTTTAGACATGGTTGTTGTTAAAGACTTTTATTATATGCGTACCATGCTTCGTGTTAAATCTACGGCATGTTTACTGTGTGTTTTATCTAAGCATTCAAGCATTTCACTCTGGGTTCCTACACTTTCTGAAAGATAAAATTCAAGCACTTTTCAAGCACTTCCGGGGTCCATGCTCAAGTTTTTCCAGAACCATGCAGTTGTGGTAAAATTTATATTTAAAGCTATGCCTAAATCAAAATGAAACATTTAGGGAAAGTTTTCTCTAATGTAAAGTTCAATAAAACGATTACTACAAAGTTAAAGTTTTTTGTTTAAAGTATAAACGAGGATATATAATCAAGTCTACTAAATAGATTTTTTTGATTTTTGATTTAAAATGAAACATCAAATCCCATAACACAGCTGCCTTCAATGGTTCCAGTAAGTTAAAACGTTAAATAACAAAAATGTTGAACATTCTGAAATACAAAAATCTGAAATATTATCTCCGTCCAGGTCCTGCATGTATTCAGATTATACTGTATAATTACATTTTCAAGTAGTTTCAAGCACTGCATTTAAAATTCAAGCATTTTCAAGGCCTTGAAAACACATTATTGAAATTCAAGGATTTCAAGCAACCGTATGAACCCTGTTCACTGCAAAATATGTGACACAATTCAATTCTAAACCCATTTTCACTCATATAGTCCATCAAATGTGTGTTTATCTTGACTCAGAGGCTGGAGGAGATGACACAGGAGCTGGAGAAGCAGCAGGAGAAACACAAGAACCTCAAGATGAAATACGCCGAGATGGAGAAACAACAGGCCGCAGCCGCCAGAGATGAAGAGCGAATGAAAAAGGTGAGACACTTTATAGTTTCTCTGTATCTCTGATTGTACATTAGACATGACACACCGGAGCTGTTCAGGCTTCTCACGAGGCTCTGAAGCAGCAGGTGAAACGCTGCGGGGAACTGGAGAAGTCCCTGGCCTTCAAGGCTCAGCTGGTGCAGAAGATGGAGGATGAGAAGAAGAGTCTGCGTCTGCAGCTCTGCTCGCTGAGGGACGAGCAAAGCGTCAAGTTGGTGGAGATACACGAAGCGATGAAGACGGAAAAGGTGACGTTATTACAGACAATACACACAACAAATCTGTTTTACTGTTATTTGTGTAAAAATAAGGATGAAACTTACAAAAATTGATAAAACAATAAAAGGGTAAATAAAATAAATGTAGTGTTAAGATTAAAAATAAAAAAAACATTTAGAATTGACTAAATACGTACAATGTCACATATTTCCATAGATTATTCTTTTTTTGTTTTTGTTACAAAAAAAACGTAATTTTGGTAAAACAGTAACTTTTCAGTGTAAACAATAAAATTTACATTTCTGTAGTTACATTTGACTTGTAAATACAGTTTGCAACAACATAGACATCAATTTTACTAGAAATTGTATCAATGTTTTCAAAAAATAATGTCTCAGAATAAGAATTATAAAAAAAGTTTGTAATCGATGTAATTGAACTTTTCGAATTACGTAATTCTGATTACTGTATCTTTACTTAACTAAAGATACAAGTTAACCAAAGATGTTTAACTTGATAGATACCTAAATTAATTTAACTGTAATGTACCCGTTTCATTTTCAAATCTTTTTCATTTTGAAAAATAAACGTATTTACTCTTTTTATTGTTACGTTTGTGGTATTCTGACACGGTTGAATAGTAGAAGCAGAACAATGGCACACGTCTAACTCTTATTCTTTAAATTTAATTAACATATTGAATGGGATCTTCAGGAACAAGAGATGGAGCAGATGACCTTTCAGCTGAGCAGAAATCACAAAGAGGAACTTCAAAAGGTGGGAGGAGTTAATCTCTGCAGAGCTCCTAAATCCATCCAATCGGACCTTCCGACTTAAATCCCGCGGTTAAATGTGCACAGGTTTGTCTGCAGGCGGACGTGATGAGGTCCACCGCTCTGAACGAACAGGCCCAGGTCCACAAACACAGTCTGGACTCCTGCATCCAGGTCAGTCCGTGTCCACCTGAGTCTGACCAGGGGAATGACACTGACCGATCACACACATTCTCCTCCGCAGATGAAAAACAGTGAGATCAAGAGACTGCGAGAGGCTCTGAGGCAGAACGAGGAGAAGATTATCAAGCGAACAAAAGAGATGAGAGAAGAAAAACAAGATGAGGTCTCCATGCCTTCACAACACTTTCAACCATGACAGTCTCTATAGTCTGAGCTTCAGGGAAGTTAAATGGTCCATTTTGGGTCTTTCTGTGTGGATTGTGCATGCTCCTCACAGGTTCCTGTTCATTCCCATGCCACAAAACATGTTTATAGAAGAATTTGAAACACTTAACACAAACAGTGTGACTGTGTGTGTCCCATTCTGAGATTCTTGCTGACCAAGACCCTGAGATGCTCCCCAGGAACCCAGAAATAGATGAAATTGCCCACCATTCCATACATATTGTAATTCCAGAAGTAACTTTGTCTGTCATTGAAATGCATTGGCAGATTCTGAAGGCTGTGAAGCGAGAGCAGAGGAAGTGTGACGAGCAAAGGGAGAAGGAGCTGAAAGAGCAACATGTGCTTCTGGAGGAACTTCTGGACCAGGCCGTGATGGGACAAAAGGAGGAGGTGGAGAAGGAGAGAAGGAACACGCTGGAATTGCAGAGTAAATTAAACCAGCTGCAACGAGTGAGTGACATCACGTGACCTCAATGAGCGTGATGTCACTATGTGTGTTGTCGCAGGAGTCCGAGATGGAGCTGGGGAGTCTGAAGGAGAGCCTGCAGACTTCAGTCAAAGAGCTGGAGGAGCTCAGGAACGTCCTCAGTGAAAAGGAGCAGAAACACAAGAGAAGAATCGCGAGACACGAGCAGCAGACGCGGCACTTGGCTCGAGATGTTCACGCGGAGTGTGTGCGCATGCGTGAGATGCTCGTGCACAACGGCCTGACCGCTGAGATTATGTCGTCCGACAGGTGATCGCGAACCATTTCCTTTGTTAAATATTCCCAGACAATACTGGAGTTTTTTTTATTTCTCAGCAATGTTTTGTTTAGTGCTGTCAAACAATTACTTTTCTGTAACTAATCAATCGCACTTCCCCAACCAAATTAATCGCGATTAATCGTGAATTAAAAACCGAAGCTTGTAATATTGGATATTGAAGTGTGTATTGAAGAACTTGTTTACATACTGTAATAAACCGTAGTTTTGTAGAATTTTGTTCAATTTGCAATATATTTTTCGATCAATTAAAATCCATAAAACGATCGGCATATAAGCAAGTCGTTTGAGAAACTGTGCGAATGACTCAATTTTCCCTTCTTAATTAAATGCGCTGTGACTTCAGCTGTGCAAAATACTTTGTATCTACCAATCCATCTGACAAAATTTTAAAATTAATCTCTCTTTATCCAAAATCTTGCATCAACTCGCCAATGATTTTTAATCGCGATATAGTTTTTAAAATGAATCGCAAGTGTTAATGCGTTAACTTTGACAGCACTAGTTTTGTTATAACAAAACATTAAAACATTGTTTAAAAAGTCAAGGTTTAATTTTTAAGAAGTTGACATTACTATGGTTTAGTTCGACAGCGCAGGAAGTTCTTCAGGATTTGCAGAAGCTGACAAAGGCTCTTCGACGGCTGGTTGGAGATTTAAAGAACGAACTCGACTCACAGAGACAAGATGCTCTTCAGCTCAGCGAGGAAAAGGTGCAGACAAACACACTAAATTTAATATGAGCCTTGAAATTTTCATTAAAAAAGTTTATGCTGAAAAAGAAATAATGTACATGTGTCCTTAAAAAAGTTGTTCAGGATAATTGTACATATAAGCTTTAAAAAGCTACTTCATATTTAATAATATTATTAATAAGTGTAATAAGTTACCAAACTTTTTTTAAGTAGTACGTAACATTTTTTTACAGTGCACGCACGCTTCATATTGTGCTGTGTGAGGACGGAGGAAGTAAAATTTTAAATGTTTTATCAAAAAGTGACTATAGAACTGAAAAAGCTTCTTTCACAGGCTTCTTCGGAACTAAGTGCACATTTGTCCTATATAAGTATTGTAAAAAGATTTTTTTGAGGTTTGGGAACTTTAGAAATTGCTGTGTTTCAGGAACAAGCGCTCCGTCTGCAGAAAACGCAGCTGACCGAAGAGAAGGAACAAGCGCTGTCTGCTTTAAAAGAGACTCTCGTTCAGGTACAACAATCTGCAACGCAAAAAAAAAAACATTCTGCACTTCACGTGTTACCATGGATTTGCATATTTAGTTTTGTGGGGTTTTTTTTTTTTGCATGTTAAGGAGCGAGTAAAAGAAGTGAGCAGCCGACTGCGCTCCAGCACCGGTGTAGATGAGCAGCTGGACCGTCTGCGCAGACAGCTGCAGGCCAAAAACCAGGAGCTGCGGCTGGTTCAGAACAACATGGCACAGTGGAAAGAACAAACCACCGCAAAACTCACTCACAAGTACGAGCTGGAGCTCACGGCTGAGCTGGAGAGGCGAGTTACACTGGTTCTGATTCCAATCATGATATTCACGCATAAACAATATGGCATGCGGTGAAATACTTAGTGCAATAGCTGAATGAAATGCAGTATAGAAGAACAATACATATATAAAGTAAAAAGGTTTGTGCAAATGGTGTGAGAACTTGAAGTAAAGTTCACAGCTATAATTCTGTTTTACGAGTTTTATGTAAAATTACAGCAGTACATTTTAGTTATTAGTTAGCTTTCTGGCTTACAAATATTGTCATTTTATATGTTTTATGATAATATTTTTCAGTGCATTAAGAAGAATATCAACCAAACAGACCCATAAAGCATAAGGACGTATAAAACGACATTTTAAAAAGTGAAATGTTGCGTTTGAGAAATAGAAAATGTAAAAATGTGAAAAGATCAGTCAAGTACATTTAAAAAAGGGAACAATGAAAAGCAGCTTAACAAGAAAAAAAATTTGCAGTAAAATTTTTTGAAAAGAAAATGCAGAAATCTGTTTGAATAAAATAAAATGTTTTTTTTTTATTTTTTTTTTAATATCAGACGGAGATCAAGAGCAGGAGTGCAGAGGAACCCGGGGAGACAGGAAAACCAAACCAGACCTTTGCCTGGGGTAATTCAAGAACAAAACAAAAAATCAAATTCGGAAAAATGAATTGATAAATGATATTTTTCACTTATAAAAAGGGATAATTGTTTTCTCTACCCAGAACTCCTTGGACTTGCCCTCCTATAGGCTGCTACGACATCAGCAAGAGAGCCACCGCCGCTCCAAGAGGGACGCCGAGGTCTCGACCCGCTCTCACCTGGACACGGAGCACAGAGCCATCGTCACACACTTGGTATATGGGTCCTGATCCGTCACCGCTTCTGATTCACGCTCATCTTTATTCAGAACATATGTACAGAACAGTTTAGCGTTAGAAAACTGAGATTTTTCTTAGCTTTCCCAGTAGCTCAGTATGTAGAGTGCTGGTGTATGAAACACCGGATCATGGGGTCAATTCCCAAGAAAAGCAGATTTTGTTGAATTGCAAAAACAAATGTATTGATGTAAGTCGCTATGGATCTGCTAAATTACTGTAAAGGAATTGGCTTATGGCTTTACAAAAACGTTGGAAATTACATGAATGGAAACGCAAATAATGCCCCCCCCTCCCTAATTTGCATAGCGACTTTGCATTGGTCTTGAACTAAGAAAAGCCACATATAAATAAACTTGAACTTGACTTTTCTTCAAACCTGCTGCTGTTTTGAGCTCCAAGCGAGAAAAATAGTTCTTAGAACTTCAAACAGTCAAACGCTCACAAGGCCCATGTTGAAACTTTATAAAATCCCAATGGATTGTTTTGGATTGTCTGTTATTAAAACTGTTCTGTTTTTCCTCAATATATAAAAGTCATACTTTTATTAATATGGCAAGAATAAAAAAAAAATTCTGAAGTTTTTCAGTAGAACAAACAAATAGCATAACATTCAATTTCTTCAATAGCTGGTCCAACCATGACTGAAGCAAAACTGTGCAGAAAAACGATCAAATCAGATATTGTGTGTATAAAACCGATCGTAAAAAACCAAGCCAATTAAAATCTATGCAATGAGCATTTAAACGATGCCACGACTTTGCGATGAAATTGTCAGTTTATGCTCAACTGCAAACAGAAGCTTTTAGACAAACATTTTTCATCGGCGGACAGGAACGACATATGGCGTTGAGTTCCTCTCATTCACAATAGTGCAAAACAAAAGTTCGAATAGAAAACATGGCACATTCCGGAACGCTCCGCAGAAGAGACTCAAAAGTGCGTTCTACAGCTCCATGTCTTCTTCTTGTGAGTCTGGAGCAGCGGGGCAGCTGAAGGTCAGTGAAGTGCTGGGGGTGAACTGGGAGTGGGACGGGGGTCTGCTAGCGTATGGTGCGGGGGGCGGAGTCTGGCGGCTGATGGGCGGCGGCTTGCGCTGGGATCTCTGTGTGGAGCTTCTAAACCTCTGGGTCAGAGGGTCCTGCGGGGGGCGCCACACCACCAGCTCCATGCAGGACTGGTTCCTGTGGAGATGAAGAAACACGGCAGATACGTTTAGCATGAGTCGCTACGCAAACTGAGGTTTTCCTGTTGATCCGACAACATTCCTGAAGTGTTGCGCATTTCTGGTCAAACAACAAACTGTACAGTGTTTTCTATCTGGTTACGTTCTTCCTTCAGTGAACTACTAAATTATGTACTGAAATGATTCCTCGTGCACTTGCTGTGGCATCCGATTTTATTTATTACCCAATTCAGCATAGAAAACATTGAGCAATTAAAAAGGCTATTATTTTGAAGTTATCGCCTGAAAAAAAACATGGATCCTATATATTGAAAATAAACTGAAATCATGTGAGTTTCCATTGAAAACAAATTAAAAATAAATAAACAAATGCTACATTGTGCTACATTTGTGACAGAATCGAAGTCTGGGGTGTCAAACTCATTTGACATCGTGGGCAACATACGGCCTAGGGCCGGACCATTAAAATTATACCATACTCTGCTATAAATAACCAAACAATAATGTATTTCCTTTGTTTTGGTGTAAAGAAGCATACACTCGTACACTCTTTATCTACTTTTGTTCGTTTGGATAACGACATCTTGGCTAATGAGGGTGAAGCGGAGAAGTAGAGACCAAGGTTTTCCTACAGCGATAGGGCATTCTACTCTGATGAGAACAGTGCGCCACTAGCGGATAATTATCAAAATTAATTCCGCGGGCCTGATCCAACCTCCTTGGGGGACAGATCCGGCCCGTGGGCCTTATGTTTGACACCCCTGAACTAAGCACTGAATAATTGAAAATAAACTGCAAACAAAATTAGACGCCTAACTTATTATACTCGTCATAGGTTTTACACATTTTAAACTTTGCTTATTTTGATATATTAAAAAAAAAATGTGAAAGTGCATGTGGGTAAAGGTCACTTGTCACAAAAAATTATATCTATAATATAATATTTCTATGCACCTTATTGCAAATATTATTATAAACGTGTACATTTGTATTACGCAAATACTACAAAGATATTATTTAGCCCTTACATTAATCTACTAGTGTTTTCCTGACGGTGAGAGCCATACGCACATGGACTGAGTTACTGTGTGTGGGAGAATGTCCCCGATCCCGCGCTGAAGACCTTCCCTCAAGCTGTCCGACATCACCAGCACCGGCCTGTGCTGCGCCGGCTCCACGTCCAGCTCCTCTTCATCGCTGTCATCTTCCAAAGTTATCCTGAAACACACATGGGTGGAAAAGACAAAGTGATGTGAAAATCAGTTTTACAATTTAGCTGCGGTTGAGCCTTCAACCAGGGTGTTATACTGCCACCAAGTGGATAATAGATGTCATTAAAGGTCACTTTTTTTTTTTACAACTAATGCAGGGTTTTACTTCATTTTAAACCAACTTAACCTTCAAAATGCAATTTGATTGCTTAAAATGTCTTTTTTGTACCTGTCTTCTATTTCCCGCAACCTCTTCTGAGCTGCTTCTACTTCCATGCCGGTCCTGATGGGGTTTCTCTGCAGTGGTAACGAAGGACTGGCGAAGGTCAGACTCATGTCTTCAGTTGTGGACGTCGACTGCTGCTGAAATGGGCAGGCGGCAGATGAAGAAGAAGAAGAAGAAGAAGAAGAGCTGGTAGGGTTCATCGACCACGTGCTGGCCACTGTAGGATTCGCATATTCAGTCACGTGTCTCGCCTCTGACATCAGTTTCCGTCGTTTGGGACTGCAGCTTCTGCTGAGCGATAGAAACAGCATTAAACATGTAAAGTTTGATTTGTGCTAGAAGAACTCACTCATCATCTATTCTTCTCCTCTGCTTCCTCACACGTCGCTTCTCCCAGCTCCTGTAAATGATGTGAAATCGCATTGACGATTTAAGTTTAAATGGAAGAAAATGGCGAACACCTCACACTCACACGTTTGGTGCAGACTGGCCAGTGAGAGGATGCGAGCCTGTGTTCGGCCCATCAACGGCGTCCAAATCGGGGTTAAAAAGGTGCGAAAAAGGTGAGTGCATGACCAAGTCCAACTCGCTGCTTCCGGTCCAGTTGCTGTGCATCGTCCTCCAGCCGAAAGCCAGCTGAAGACATGAAGATCCGGAATGTTCTTCAGATGCTCCTCACACCACTATGGACTTGGCGATTGGTTAATCTGTTGACGCTTAGCACAACATTCAGATTACTTTGGAGACCTCAATGCTTGCATGTCATGTCTAGTCAATCTTGCGTCAGGCTTTTGCAATTGAATCATTTAGAATAAAACGTCAGTACAAACGGTGCTTGTGAAATTGCTAACCACCAACTTTTGTGCGCGTTCTCCAACACCGTAAACACAATAAAACGGCGCGATGTCGATGCACGGAGCGCTCAATGACTGGAAATAATCTACGAAGGTCTCATAATTAGAAACGTGCGATGTCATTTGACGTGAGAGTAACTGGAACTGTTCCCAGACTGCAGCTCGAAACATCCATGCGCCGTAAAAGCTCGTCAGGTCCACGAGCGCTTACCTTTCACGCATTCACGCCCGCTAACGCTGAGTTTGCTTTGCAATTTGACAAAATGCCTCAAGACTCTTCAAGCGAGAACTTGCAACGCCTTGGATTTTACGACGCAGTTCTGGAAACAAGCACGTGCGCTAGGGCTCATGGGACGTGTAGTTCTGACGTCTGTAGTCCGTCGCCCGGAAGTACTACAAGACACGTTGGTGAGAAGATTCGTTTGTATTGATGAACTGATGAACGGTTAAAAAAAAGTAGTTGAAATATATTTGTATGTATATTGCGAGATGTAAAAGTAGTTTTGTACGAGTTTGAAGTATTGTAAAACTTTAAACCTCCGACGTAACGGTTCAGATAAGCTCCGCCTCTGCTTAGATTCTCAGTATAAGAGACAGTTGTTGATGTTTAACAGGGTTTATCGGGCAGACGTTCGTCACTCTTATCTTCTGCTTAACATGGTAGGAAACATTTTCACTTAAATGTCTTTTTTAGCTTTTGATCAATAAAAACAGCTACATTTATATATCTTCAAGTGTCATCATTTGCATTCCATAAACAAGCAGGATACATTTTCAATTTACCACAGTTAACATTAACACGATATACCAGTAAGATTTTGTTTTTGCAAAATGAAATGTGTCCATTTATTTTAATGTGTCATTTATTTAAACCAATAAAAAAAAATCTATGTGCTGTTTATTTGTATTTTAGATAAATCTCGTCATTGTGAGCGCATTGCTTGTGCTGGCCGCAGCAAAACCATGTGGTAAGAAACACTCGTTTTTAAATGATTTGTTTTGTCTTTTAATGCTATGCTGTTTTTGTAAATCATTTTTTTTTCAGTTGGTACGTAGTCATTTTCGTGAGATTCCTAGGAAAATTAATCCTAGGAAAATTTGTCATTGCGCAATATGATGTTTTCATTATCTTTAGGGACATTGGTCCAGTTTTTGTTGTGCTGTTTGTTCTTCTATTGCAGTGGTCACCGACCTTTCTGAAATCGAGGGATATTTCTTATGCACTGATTAATGCAAAGGCCAACAATATTTATACACTTTACTTTACTTTCAGTAAACTTATTTTTAATTAAGATTTATTAAATCATTCAAATAAGTCGTTATTCATACTTTATGATTAAAAAAATGAGTGAGCTGTTTAAAGAATCGCAAAAGAATCACAGTGAGCTGTTTAAAGAATAGATCCTCAGGCGACTCATGTGTCCACGCTTTAAATAAATAATACCTCATACACACAATATCTGACTTGTGTTCTTTGTCCTGTTTTTTGTGACTATAAATATTAATTTATTGTATAAATTGGTATATAAATAGTGTCCCTAGAAAAACAGAAAGACAGCAAAGATAGAAAGAGTGAGAGAGATTAGACACTGAGATGGATGGATGGATGGATGGATGGATGGAAAGATAGATAGATAGATAGATAGATAGATAGATAGATAGATAGATAGATAGATAGATAGATAGATAGATACTGACAGAAAGACAGGTAGATAAACAAACAAGTAAATTTATGGTATGTTTTATGAATTTTTTTATTATTTTTATTTATGTATTTACCAACAGAAGACCACAGCCTGACACGGACACTCGGTCAGCAGCTGCTGAGTTCACTGGACCATAAGGATACATTACCCAACCCCAGCGTTCACATCGCCCTGCGGCTCTCAACTCATCACAACTTGGCTAAAGAGCGTGAACATCTCGACCGACTCAAGACCGAGTACCATCATGAGATTGAGAAGTACAGTACACTCAGATTTACACACAGAACCCTGTATTTCTGCATAAGTGATGTTCTACTCGTCTTCTTGCAGGTCAATCACAAACAATAAGCGAGTGGTTGCCCACCATGATGACATGACGTACGGTATCCTCACGTTTACTGACAGGCCCGTGTGTTACTGTAAATGACACGCCCTGCGTCTGTCTGTAGGTCACTCACTAGCCGAGAGCAAGTGGTTGGGCGTCTTGCTCTGTACATCATGGCGTTGAAGTCGTCCTGTGAAGATCCGCAAAGCCTGGTGTTCTCCTTTGACAATAAGAATCTGATCCATCACCTCAAGAGGGAGCTAGAGGAAGAGAAGGATCTGATTAGACGTAAGTGTGTGTGAGCGCACGCGTGTAAAGGCTGGGCAAAAAATGCAAAAAAAAAAAAATTTGTAAAAATGTAAAGCCTAAACATTGCATAAACACGTGTAAAGAAAATATAAAGCGTAAAAATGTTGTGCATGTCGAATACTGTATTTTTAAAGTCAAGTGTTTATTCCAGATGCTACTTATAATATTCCAGATGCTTCTTATAATAAGCAGCATCTGGAATAAACACTTGACTTTAAAATACAGTACTCGACATGCACAATAAGTTATTATTTAAGTTATTGATTTATTAATATAGGATAAGATTGGCGATAACAAATAGGAGGTCGTCACTTGGTCTAGGCTTTTTTTTGCCTAATTTTATCATTTAGTATTTTATTTTTATCAGTAGCGGTTTTACACTTTTTTGTGTTTTTTTTTCAGTGTTTTTTTTTTCTATGAAAGAGTGTTGTTCATTTAAGCAAACCAAGAAATACATTGCTCATATGTGTGTACAAAAAGTAGCATACAAAAGTGTGTGTGTGTGTGTGTGTGTGTGTTTGTGTGTAACAATAAGGGAGGTAAAAGAAGAAACACATTGACAAGCAAAGCGTTGTCATTTTATGTTACAGATGATCATCATCAGAGTGGCACCAGTTACTTCAACTACTACCAGTATTCACTAGGCATTTTGGCTTTATGTCTGAGTAATGATCACGTCCACCCACATTCTGTTCGAGTCAATCCACACGTCAGCCAGAAACTCATCCAGGCTGTAGAACACAAAAAGTCCATCGGTGTCGGTAAGAAACAGGTTCTGGTCATGGTACTTACAATAACGTGTGATGTAGTTTATTACACGATAATTACTAGAGTGATCAATGTCAAATGTAACATGAACATGATTGTACTCAGATACTCTGGCGATGGCTGGCTTGGCCCTCCAGTGTCTGAAAAACACACAAACTGATGTAAAAGATCCAGCAGAACTGGACCAGGCTCTCTTCACTGTGAAGGAAAAGCTTCTTAAAGCTAGAAGAGACAGCGGCCATATTGGCAATGTGTTCAGCACCGGAAAAGCAGTGCAGGTAAACAAAGAGTGAACAAACTACAACAATTAAATCTAGACACTTGACCTGTCGCTTTTTCCTGTAGGT
Organism: Paedocypris sp. Pulau Singkep; assembly: GCA_017309775.1. Taxonomy (NCBI): domain Eukaryota; kingdom Metazoa; phylum Chordata; class Actinopteri; order Cypriniformes; genus Paedocypris; species Paedocypris sp. Pulau Singkep. The sequence goes on from MU204367.1 coordinate 4,113,994, forward strand.
TTTTTTTTCTTTTTTTTTCTTTTTTTTCCTCTTGTATTTTTTTTTCAACCTTTTTTTTTTCTTTCAAATCTTTACTTTTATTGTATTTCTCTTTTTCTCTCTCCATATCCCTTCCCGGACGATGCTGGACGATCTGAAAAAAAAACATTTCACTGCATGTCGTACCAAGTTTAATGTGATAAATAAAAATGTGAATCTGAATCTAAGATAAATGATCTTCTGTGTGCCAGGCTCTGCTGGCGCTGGGTGGTCCAGAGGAGGACTATCATCCTTCTGTAGAAGCCTTAAAGGAAGATGCCAAGAAAGGGACGTACCATAATCCCATGGCCATCTCCCAGATGTTGCCTGCTCTTCAGCACAGCTCTCTTCTGGCTCTGATGAACAAGGAATGCGTGGATGAAGATGGTGGGTATCATCAAAACACTTCAGGAAGCCAATGAGATCAGCACATTTACTCATTTATTAAAATTGATGTTTATAGTGTGTTTTTTACATGTTCTTTATTATATAGATTGTATATATGAGATAAATATATTTAATTGTATACTATAAACAATATATATGTATTTTCATATATGTAATATATATGGTTTTTGTTAACTTATTTTAAGTATGATTAGTATCAAATACACTAAATAAAAAGCAAATGTAAATGGTACTTATTGAACCTGTTAACCCTCCTAATATGTTTGAGTCAAATTGATCTTATAAAGTATTAATAAGTAATTTTTTTTTTTACTTTTAAACTTAAACTTAAAATTCAATTTGACCCGAACATAATAGGAGGGTTAATGTAACATTTCTTATGTATAACTATTTGTGTCATTGTGTCACATGGAGCAAATCTGGGCTTGGGGGCGGGAGTTACCTGGATCGGTGGCCAACCAATCACAGAGCGGGACACACACACATTTACACTCTCACTCACACCTATGGTAATTTTCCAATCCCAATGTTTTTAGAATATGGGAGAAAAACAGTGACCCAGAGGAAACACATCTAAACAATTCTTTTGTAACCAGTAAAAAAGGAAGGCATATTCTAGAGTTCCAGAAATGACATTTTTACCATCTGTTTTTTTTCTCTGTTCACTCTTAGACACTCTTGTCGCTGACTCGACTCCTTGTGGAGAAGTTCTCCAATATCAAGGGAACGTGTCGGTGCAAGTGGAGGTCATTTATTTAACGGGTCGGACAGTTGTGTATGACTTTACCGTACCAAGGGGCTTCACGATTTTAAAAGCTCTTGAACGTCTCCAGGATGAGCGAGAGGACTTCACGTGAGTTTGAATCTGTCTTTTAGTTATTTTGCCTTTCGTTCATTCTTTTTAATGTACAAGATTTTGTATATCATTATAATATTAGTTTTTTTATCAATTGTTGTGAAGTGGCTCCATGTTCTCTGTATCACAGCTTTAGCACAGAAGACAGCACGTGGGGACCGTTCCTCAGCACCGTGAATGGAGAACAAGCTCGTATGTCTGATAGAAGGTACTTCCATCTGTCTGCTGATGGAAAGTCTTTGAAAGAAGGTAAGAAACACACAAACGATTTGTAAATTCTTCTGCAAGTTAATGCAGATTAATGCTGAAAATGCTGATGAGTGACGTTTTTTTTTTGGCTGGACGTTGTTTCTTCTCAGGAATCGCTGACTACAAGATTGTTAAAAGCCAGAAAATATCCTTCAGGAACACTGCGTATTAAATCCCACTGGTAGATGACAAAGTAATGAAATTGAGAAATCACACTGAATAAATGGCCAGTCAGTTCTGCCCATATCAAAAACAATAAACAAAAACTGTACAAGTTTGAGTTCTGTATTAATTCTACAATAAAATTGAATATGCCAAAAAACGGTTTTCATACTGGCATTATTACTGTGTGTGTGTGTGTGTGTGTGTGTGTGTGTGTGTGTGTGTGTGTGTGTGTGTGTGTGTGTGTAGGTGTCTGTGTTTTTTTTTCCAACTGTTTGTTTATTTTGTATACAATGTATGCTTTATAATATCGTATTATTATGTACAGTAAATACAATTCAAACATATGCACATACAGTATTTTAGAAAAAACGGAGTTATGATAATAGTTGGAAAGTTTTTTAAATGATAAAACATTGACCATGGTGCAAACCTTTATTTTGAAAGGATTACTATATCACGACCGCTAGCGCCACCGTAGGGCGCTTCACGCCGCTAAAGCAACATTTAACTGATTTCATAGCGCAGTCAGTCCGCACAGTCAGGCATCTCCACGATCAAAGCACAGCACAGTTTAACGGATAAAATAAGAAGTGACACTGTCCAGAAAAACCTCTCACGTGCTGCTAAACGCCCGTCAGCGCCACTGTAAGTACACCAGCGCCGTAGATTTGCCCACAGTCGCGTATTAAACAGTTTGTCAGTTCCGGGTTCGCAGCCTTGTATTCGTGAACCGCTATCGAACATCTCACAGCACATAATATATTCACAAACGCCGTTAAAAGCATGTTTTGTACTGCGCATCACCGAGCTGGAACGCGGATTACGATTGTCGATAACGGAGATGCTGAGCTAGAATCAAAAGCGCATCTCCAGTTGTGACGGAATCCTTTCCCAGATTTCCAACCAAACACTCATTTAAACCAATTATTGTGTTAAATCCAAACCATTAACACCACACAATGTTCTAGAACATCATCCCACCTCATCCCGTCTTCAGTGTGCGCTGCATTACGTCAGTCCCAGTGGAGGCTTCCCTGGATCATCAATCTGAAATATTTCTCATCGCTATTTTATCTTCCAGAAGCCCAATCCAGAATGAAGCTATTGTGACTTCCTGACGCCCTGAAGCCTCCACAGGTGTAAGATGTGTCCCGACATGGCTGTAGTGTTTCTGAGGCGTCCATCTCTCCTATGAGTGTGGAGATGCTCCACCAGCCACACAGGAGGAACATCCACCCCCGCTCAGAGAAACCCTGCTCCTCATAGAGTCCTGTCTGTGAAGATCAGCTCAGTCACCATGTTCTCCGCTCTGAAGAAGCTGGTCGGCTCGGAGACGCCAGGTCAGGTGAAGGACAAGAACATCCCCGCCGGCCTTCAGTCCATGAACCAGAGCCTGCAGAGAAGGTTTGCTAAAGGAGTTCAGTACAACAGTAAGTTCATCCTTTCTCAATTAGACCCTTGTTGTGATCAAGAATCGGCCTTTTGTGACGTCGTGCTCTCCCTTGCAGTGAAGATAGTCATCCGTGGAGACCGGAACACCGGGAAGAGCACGCTCTGGCATCGGCTCCAAGGACAGAAGTTCCAGGAAGAGTATATTCCCACCCAGGAGATCCAGGTCACTAGTATCCACTGGAATTATAAAAGTAAGGGGATGTGTGGAGTGGAGATGTGTGATTTTAAAAAGAAAATAAATCGCATGATAAGTTTAACTAATGCTTTTTTCCCCTTTTCTGTTGTCACGTAATTGTATGAAAATAGCTTTGAATCCAGGTAAATGTGAGTTATTAGGGTGTAGAGACGTAGACCAGTGGTTTTGAATGTCAAATCCAAGGGTTAGATGATCTCTAGAGTTGTTTCTGTGTGTGTAGTTTGTATGTCTCTCATCACTGAGCAAACCTTGAAATTTCAGAATTTAGCATCAAATATTGCACAAGACAAGCAATGAACTTGATTTACTCTCACTCTATTCTATTAAATGAAGTACATTTTCACTGTCAATATATTTAGTTACATTTTAACATTTTAGGTATGCTAAAGTTTGTAAAATGTCCTTATAAATTGCACTCTTTAATGAAGTTTATGCACACATTTCCAAAGTGACTTTATACAGAAATTTGGATTTTTTTAATACAATCTTTGGGAAACGTTGTTTATATAAATGTCCTTATTATTAATATTATGAATATTAATGATGCTGATGATTATAACCAGAACTAACTCACACATCTACTAACAACACATGCAACTTTTAAGTGCAATACTGATATGGGTAATATGTGCAACACAGTTCTTCCCCCATTCACACAAAATACTTATATTTACCTACACTTTTCTGTTTTTATTCCTGTTCAATGCACCTCTTCTTCCATCTCGTACAGAATATTTATACAAAATATTTATACTGTACCTGATACTTTGTAGTTTCTATGTTATTCTTTTACTTCTATTTTTATATTTTCTTACTGTATTTTTTTATTTCAACTTATGGTATCACCATGTAATGACAATAAAGGCGCCTGATTTTGTCAAAAAAAAAAAAAGAGCGACTTTAATCGGATTTCTTCCTTTACTCAGCTACGGATGATGTGGTGAAGGTGGAAGTCTGGGATGTGGTGGATAAAGGTATTCTATCTTTCACTCCTTTATTAAATTAAACGACTCTCTCAACTAAAACATTTTAAAAACGTGTTGCTTAAAATGTGTAAGTGGTGAATGTCGTTTTTCATTCCCCATCCATCATCTTGTTTCACGGCCACACTAAAGCCATTTCATCCAGCGCTCAGTGTTCACCAGACTCACATATTAATGGTGTTTTTTTTCACCTGCTGTCCAACCAGGCCAAAAAATGCCCCACAATGAAGGTGTAGGTGAGAAACTTCATAGATTATAGACGTGTGATTTGCCTGTCCACGTTTTTTATTGTCCCGCTGCCACTGACACTGTGTGTGTGTGTGTGTGTGTGTGTGTGTGTGTTTACACATGTCTAGCTGAACATGTCACAGTTTGAAGCAGATCGATATACATATCAAATAACCAATGAACCTGATTCCTGTTTGTCTTCAAATCCATATAAAACCTCTTGAGTAGCAAAGTTTTAAATGTTTTGTTTATCTAGAAATTTCCTTTTTTTTTTGCTTGTACTTTTTCATTTTTAGGGCTATATACCGGGCGATATACGTACTGGTACTGCACTGAAAAACGTAAAAGTTGTGCCAGCACGGGACAGTTGTAATAACAAGATAAAATAGTGGTCTAGTTTGTATAATATGGCAGCAGTGCTAAAACTTTTCCAGACAGACATTAGTAATCAAACATGAAAACACTATATAGGATACATTAATAGTTGCTACTGTTTTTTTTGTGCCTCGATGGTCATGTGTTTGTCGTTTTATTGCTGCATCCAAAGCTGGAAACAACTGGAACACGTATTTTATTTTTAGCCGTTAGATAAAAATAAATAAATGACGTATATGGCAAAATTTCAGGGCCAAATTTAAGTTTTAAAAGTGCTGCTAAAATAAAATCGTGTTTAACGTTTGTGCTAGTTGTGTCATGTCACACATTATAAATAGTCAATATCTAATATGCTTTTTAGTATTTATCGGAATATTGTAATGTAATATCAATAGAGTCAAATTTTGCAGAATATTCTAATGTTCACTATTACCGACATTTGCCATCCCTACTACAAAGTAATTAATTTCTTCAATTATGTCATTTTATTGTTGTTCTTGTCATAATCATACTTTGACTTTCTTTAGGCAAGGGGAAAAAGAAAGTTGAAACACTAAAGTTGGAGAATGAACCTCAGGACGTAAGTAATAAGAGTCTATAAGTTAATTTATATATTAATAATAATAATCGTCATCATCATCATAATAATCTGAGTTTTATTGTGTGTGTTGTCTCTACAGACGGAGAGTGAGATGGCTCTGGATGCAGAGTTTCTGGACGTCTATAAGAACTGCAACGGCGTCATTTTGATGTTTGACATCACCAAACAGTGGTTAGTATTAAATGAGTTAAATGACATCCATGAAGTTAAGAACCAGACTGAAATCAAAGCACGAAGAGTTCCAAATTGTCTTTTTAATGATTTTTAGGACATATAATTACATATTGCGGGAGCTTCCCAAAGTTCCCACTCACGTGCCCGTGTGTGTGCTCGGGAATTACCGAGATATGGGAGAACACAGAGTCGTGCTTCCTGATGACATCCGGGACTTCATCAATGGCCTTAACAGGTCAGAACACACACACACACACACACACACAACGTGTCGCTAGTATAAGGGCTATTTGTAAATCAATAATTCAGCTCATGGTGCTGAACAAGCTACACAAAAGATAAAAAATTAATGTCCAGTGAACAATTAAGCAATGTCTGAATTAACAGGGAGTTTGACACATCCTGATAATACAGAACAAATAGGAATGTATTTGTACGGTGCAATAAGATTACAGTAATGCAAAAGCAATGGCACTTGTGAAAAAGAAATGGTGATGGGGCCAAACAAAAGAAAAAAGAAAGCAAAAGTAATTATCCCAATTTGAGGACTTTTGTTCCGCTAACAGTAGAATTCTTTTTTTGGAATTTTATTTCAGGCATTTGTTAGTAAATAAATGTTTGTATTCAGTATTTTTAAAAATTAAAATCACAAACAATTATGCAAATTTGTTTAATATGTAATAATTAATAACAAACACTTGTTTTTTCATTAATAGATAAATAAATAAATAAAAATATTATTTCCGATACAGCACTTACATTTTTAGTTTTGTATATACTGTAAATGTTTTTGTCTGGTGGAGGGAAAATAATTTTACCGCTTCATTTTCATTTTCAGTTAAAATGTCCTTGTTTTGTGTGTGTTGTAGGAAGACTAGAATTTACTATTATTACTAGAATAAAGGACATTTTTAGTGAGGAGGCATTTAATACAGTATTACGTCTATATCTGAGTCGTATAATGAAATCTGTATTTTTCTGCAGACCTCTCGGCTCTTCTTACATCCACTACGCAGAATCTTCCATGAGGAACGGCTTCGGCCTGAAATATTTGCACAGATTTTTCAACATCCCCTTTCTGCAGCTTCAGGTGAGAGTCTCACGAGAGTCGTTTGGCCTCTCACTCACATTCCGGATTGTTGAGCCGTGTCATGTGAAAGAGATCAGGAAGTTGTGAACGTGCGTCTAATATTCAAACCTTCACGTCCGCAGAGAGAAACTTTGTTACGTCAGTTGGAAACCAACCAGTTGGACATCGATGCCACGCTTGAGGAACTTTCTGTCCAACAAGAGACGGAAGACCAGAACTATGACATGTAAGATCCATAAACACACTTCTAGTGCTTGTCGATTGTTGTGGATATTTTTGCGGATTAAATAACAGATTATGATGGTTATTTCTAAAATGTTTGCAATTTTTGACTTCTACATTGCACATCTTTATTTTAAGATTACAATTTATACAGTCTCCGGCATGTTCACTTGTCGTCTTTTCTTCGTTTTTGGTCTTCAGTTTAATGGAGATGCTTAATCCCTTGTAGACTTTCTATTGTGATATATATAGAATCAAACTAATATCAAAGGTAAATTAAGTATTTATGTAATTAACTAATTAATTAAATATGAAATGATTAAAAAGTTAATTAAATATAAGTAATTCTAAGAAATGAACAAAAAGGTTTCAGAGTTTCGTTTTTGTTTTTGTTTTTTGCTTGCAATCTTCACATTTTCTAAACTTTTTTTGCTTTAGATTTTTCTGTGGATTTCAGAATCCGTGTTTGGACTTTTTTTTTATGTAAATAAAATGTATTGTTGTTATTATTATTATTATTAAAATTACTGATGATGATAATAATATGCTAATACTGATGTTTTAAAAACTCTCTTATAACTCCGTGCTAACTAGAATTTAACATGCAACCCTGTATACATTTTCACTATTATTTCTTTATTAAAGTAAAAAAAAAAAAGTAAAAAATACTTAACTTTACTACTCTGACTACAAAACAATTCACCCACTGCAGTTTAGTTTGATGGCAGGCGAGACAGATTCACCTTTTTTTATTCGACTGATGCTCAGACATTTTCTAATTTCATTCAGCAATCACAGATTCGCGAAACACTCCCAAACTAGTTTGATACTATGAAATGTACAAAAGTCCTGCACAAAAGCCACATTGAAAAGCCCCGATTTATGACGAGGATTTTGAGACAGAGTTTTGTTTGTTGTGCCTGGCAGTTTTCTGGAAATGAAAGAGTCTCAGAGCAAATACATCTCCTCCGGGCCGGCTAACGGACAGACCCCCTCATCAGGCTCCCAGTCCCCCATCGTTCCTCAAAGCAGAAGCTCCACCACCAGCTCCAGCCCCTGCAGCCCTCAGCAGCCTCCGCTTCCTCCATCCCCCTCTCCTCCTCCTCCTCCTCCTCCGGTCTCCTCCACCCAGGCGCCTGCTTCTCCCTCCCCTTCCCCGCTCCAGGCTTCAACCTCGGCTCCTCAAACCCAGAAACGCAGCTTCATCTCACGGCTGTTTGGGACGAGCCCTGTTCCGGACCCGGGTGAGTTTCGACCCGCGGCGTGCGTGGATGTGTGGAGCGAGGGTTGTGAAGGAGAGTTCTGGAATGGTTTTGGATCGCGATTAGAAATTCTGATTTCTAGTTAAGGTGTGAAGCTCCGCCCCTACTGTACATTTAGTCCTCTGTGGTGAGTAGTGGATTATTTTAATACAAAAATATTTGTAGTAAATACAAGATGTCTGATATTGTGTGTGTGTGTGTGTGTGTGTGTGTGTGTGTGTATGTGTTTGGGAAGATTGTTTAATGGATATTTCTCCTTTTGTATGATTAGGCAGATTGTTTTTTTTTTTTTTTTTCTTCAGCAGGTGTTTGCAAATTGCAAATGTTGTAGGTTTAATTCTCAGGGAAAGCTGAGAGAATAGCTACTACTCATAAAAATGAGAATAATATTAGTACTTTAATTTCTTTAACACTTTAACCCACTGTAAAACTTGAATTTATTAATAATTATTCACACTTAATGTGTTCAAATATAGCCATTTGATTATTTTTCTGTATTGATATTGTCAATACAGAATGTCTTGTGATGGAATTAACTGTTTGAATGACTGATTCCAAAAAGATCAGTATTAAAGTATTATTGTGATGTTTTTAACTCCTTTTAGAACAAAACAAAAACCTGGCAGTCACTGAAATATAAATTTTAACAAAATAATTCATTTTGTATTGACACATAAACAGTTAGACGTGACAAATAGCTTTTTAAAGTTTTATGTATTTGTATATGGAACATTAAGGCAAACAGGAGTCAAACTTTCATAATAAAAATCTTTATTTCCTCAAACGTGATCATGAATTAAAAAAAATGTCAGGTTTTCCGAGAGTACACATTTATTTATCTCCATTTCTATTTACCTTGTGGAATGTAAATCTTCAGTTCCGACCGAGCCTTCACACTGAGAGGAATACGTTCTCTCTCTCACACACACACACACACACACACACACACGTCCTCTTTCAAAAAGAATCTTTCTTTTCTTCGAGCTGCAGCCACGAAGCAGTAAAAGCGGCGGGATTAGAACTCGTGCACATCATACGGATGTGTGCTGGATCAATAGGAAATCACAAGACCGCATTCCTGAGGTGCGGCCAGTGCCTTTCCAGCGCTTTCTCCCATCCCACGATGCCTGAATGTCGGAGCAGAGAAACCCAGGAAAGCCCGGTCCAAAATGTCTCGGCTTCGCTCAATTATGTGATTTGATTTGTGTCTGACCTCATAAATGGAGCTCATTGTAGCGGCAGCGGCTCATCAATTGTTAATGTAAGATGGTTTGGCCCCGGATCATGTGACTTTTCACGTCTTGGGTTTCAGCAGGGTCTGATCCTGTGTCCATCAAGGCTCGTCCTTCACTTCCCAGCGTGGATGATTTTGTGCCCGACGAGGGACTAGACAAAGGTTTCCTGGAGGACGGCGCTCCTAACGCCAGAGCGAGCATGAACACGGCCGATAGTGACAGGTACGTCGTCTGAAAAACACAGTCAGCAGGGGTGTGAAGTACTTGAGTACATTGATTTTTACTTTACTTGAGTAGTTTTCAGCTTTGTGCTTGTGCTGAGTATCAATAATGTCAGCAACTTTTACTCTCTACTTGATTACATTTGTGATTGGGTAAATGTACTCTTTACTCCACTACATTTGAATGGACACTTATCGTTACTCGTTACATTGTGATTGTGTAAGCCGGCATCTTTTTCTACCGTGTTTAATTTATTGGCCAGACAAGGTGATTGCGCCATCTGCAGGATGCTGGTTGGTTTTTAGGAGCTAAGTCACGTGAATTAGTGGTTGAATTTGACAAAGAATGATTTTTTTGTACTTTTTTCATCTATTTTGTTCTGATATTTTGAAACATTGAAGTATTAAATTTCTATATTACATTACATTTCTACATGTATTTCTACATAAATCCTTGTTTTTCCACATTTATTGGTATTTTTCAAGCCCAAATTTAGTACAAGTAAAATACTCAAGTTATTTTTAAAGGCTTTTTCAATTCAACTTTCAAATCAGATACTTTACACTGCAAAAAATGACACATGAAAAAACAAGAATATAAAAATACTTAAATCAAGTAAAATTTTCAGCCAATGGCGTGAGAAAGTTTTACTCTGTAAGACGGCTTGAAACGAGACATATTTTCTTGAAGCAAGCAAATTAATCTTTTACTCTTAACTCTTAAGGTAGTTAATTTATCTTGTCTGAAAAAAACAAGATTTATTGTGTCATTTCAAGATATTTTGGCTTGTCAAGAATTAATTTTTTGCAGTGTACAACTTTAATTGGTGACTTGTAACTTGTAATGGAGTCATTTTTTACAGTAAGTTGTCCGTACTTTTACTCAAGCATGTTTTTCCAACTTTTTTTTTTTTTTTTGATCTGCTTGTGATGTTTGTTTAGTGATGGTGAAGGACGGCCCGGGAACCCGCTGGTGGCTGGAATCCAGGACGATGTGGACCCTGATGATGCAGAAGCCAAGCCTAAAGCATCTGTCGCCAGTAAAGACTTGGACATCACGCTCTCCAGTGATGATGAAGATCTGAAATCTGCAGCCCGTACCGATCTGGACCAGCCGCAATTGTAAGAATCGTTTGAAACCTAGAAGTCTGTTTTTGTCAAGCTGAAATGGTGGTTGGTCTTACAGAGAGTCTTTGGATTATTTATCGTTGCTGGACCAACCCAATACTGTCAGCACAGCATCAGTCCAGATCCAGAAGACCCCAAGCGCTCAAAAGCCATCCAAAGTGGAACCCGCCAGAAGCCCGGAGTCTTCTGACACCGATCCAGATGTTCCTGCGGCCAAGCAGATGCTTTCCTACGTCATGGATGACCCCGACTTTGAGAGCGAGGAAGAAGTCCAGCAGAAAGTGAAGAAGGTGTGATGACTGTAGGCCTGAAATACTAAAGGGTTGATGCTTTAACGAAACCTTTGTGGTTCGGTTTTGTCCAGGAGTCTTTCCCAGTCCGAGATGATATTCCAGATCTTTCCGATGATGACATCACAGCAGCCAAGATCCCCGAGCCAATGAAACCCACGGTTCTGTCTTTCAAAGGCAAGAACGACGGCGACCTCTTTGGCCTGGGAATTGAGAAATCGTCCATCAAAAGCAAAGACAGCAGCGAGGAGCAGGACGGCAAGTGGATCAATGGCGACATTTAACACACGTTTTTCAGATATAACTACATTTTGTAAAGGTTTTTTTTTCTTTGCGATTTGTATTAAATGTAGTTTTTTTTTTTTTTATTATTATTATTATTTCTCTTTTTTTGACACAAACCTCACGTGGCTAGCGAGCGCCATTATTAACCGCATTAGATTTTTTTTTTTTTTTATTTCAGTTGATAAATTTGTTTTCATTTGAGATTTTGTTCTACATACAGTGGTCATCACTTATAACGTCCAGTCTGGATCATATATGAGTTTTGTTTGACAATTTCCCTTTTTACTGTCAATTTGTAACGGGCAGTTAATAGTTAACTAATGCTTAGAGAGTTGGACTTCCGTTAGAGGAAACCTGAGACCTGGAGGAAATTTACTAATAAGCCAGAAAAAACTATTTATCAAGCTATCAACTATTTATTAAGCATTTATCAAAATGCTTCTGAAAACCAAACACACACACACACACACACACACACACACATTTATCAATGTCAGAAAAAATCTTCTGAAAACCAAACACACAGACACACACACATTTATCAATGTAAGAATGCTTCTGAAAACCAAACACTCACAAACCCAAACAGACACACACACACACACACAGTTGAAACATAGTTGAAAATTTTTCATCTAATATTTAATTCTTAAACTAACAATCTTATTGGTTACAAGTCCAGGTGCCTAACTATTAAGCCACAACTGTCCAAATAGAATTGACATTGATTATTATTTTTCTACATTTTGTTACCGTCGGTCTGATACTGTTCTTTGTGTTCATCAGATAAAGAAGGCAAGCATTCTAAAGACAAGAAGAAGAAGAAAAAGAGAAGTAAAGAGGCGAGTGTGTGTTCATTCCGATTAAACCTGAACGTGTCTCTGTGTTTTATTCTGTCAATTGTGTCGCAGGATGATGACAAGAGCAGCAAGAAAAAGCACAAGCACAAGAAAAAAGAGCGAGATGAGGCTGGAGCCACTGGAGACGAGAAGGAAAAGAGGAAAAAAAAGTCCCGAAGCAAGAAAGTGGATGATCTGGAGGCTTTTCTGGGAGGTGAAGAAGGTTCTGGGCAGAGAGAAGAGGGGGAATACGAGGAACTCTAGCTGCTTGCTCTCAGGCCACACACACACACACACACACACACACACACACATTTATTTTTATCAAAATGCTTCTGAAAACCAAACACACACACACACACACACACACATTTATCAATGTCAGAAAAAATTTTCTGAAAACCAAACAAACAGACACGCACACACATTTATCAATGTAAGAATGCTTCTGAAAACCAAACACTCACAAACCCAAACAGACACACACACACACACTTATTTATATCAAAATGCTTCTGAAAACCAAACACTCACATATTCTCTCTCTCACACACCTACACACTTCGTTCATTGTCCTTGATTTAAAGTTTTTTGGTTTTGAATTTTCCTGAAATGTAAAATGAGAACTGTAAACAAGAACCATATAGCCATTGATATAGCCAGTGGTGCTAAGATGGCGTAAAATAAATAAATACGCACACACACAGACACACAGACACACACACACACGTTTATTAATGACAAAATTCTTTGTCATTAATCAGAATCAGAATCAGAATCAGAATGTGTTAACACTCACATATCAAACACTCGCATATTCTCACAAACCCACACACACACACACACACACACACACACACACACACACCAAACTTGACGTCTCTGATCAGTCAGACGGAGACACTATAGACTGCTTGTGGTTTTTCTACAAACACTCCTCGAACATTTCAAAGCCTCAAACTGCAATAAGTGGAAAAGCCGCTCACAACCCCGACTCCTGCTTTCTGGAACTTTACATTCGCGCTGTATGTGAAGCTTTCGGGAGAAGAGGTGAAGCCGCTCCAGATGTTTCTGGTTTTGCTGTGCAATTCAGTTTTAGAACGAGAATATATTGTACGTCACTGTAGAAGTGTGTTTCCTTCCAGGTATATATTCAGAAAAAGGTTTTGAGAACACACTCTTTTACATCGAGATTGTTTTACTGTAGTTACCAAACGACATGACGAAATGATGTTTGAGTAATGGACTCGACTACCTGAACCTGCAGAAATCAAGTGTTTAGTCTGAATCGTTTTTTTTTTCCTTGTAACTGTTTTATTTGACAGATGTTTTTGACTGTTTTATAATGTTGCATTATGGGAAAGTGACTTGTCCTTTAAATTTGCTGTAAAGTTTTTTTCATCAGGATTTTTTTTTTTCTCGTTTAAGCTATTTGTTTTTTTAATTGTGCTGTTGCTTGAAACTAATAAATTCAATACCAATTGGGGAAAAAACGCTTTTTTGCCATCTGTTACTGTAACGCGAGTGTTTTACACGTAAATACAGTACTGCAGAGAATCTTCAAAAACACTTTGTCTTTACATATGTGCACGCAAATCTATCAAAGAGTCTGTTTAAAAAAAATAAGAATTTGTATAATGCGTGAATACTAAAAATGGACACATTTGACATTTCCTGTTTTAGAAGCAACACTTAGATGTGGCGTGAAGCCGCTTTTCTTCCAGTTGTGTTTTCAAACTAGTATTGTTTTGTCTTCGGAAGAGTCTTTATTATTATTAATACTATTATTATTATTTTTCATATTACATTTTATATTGAGCAATGAATAAAAAATTGTGACATTTCCTCCATTAGGAAGCAACACTTTGCGGTGAGAAGCCGTTTTAGTCTTCAGCCATGTTCTTTCTTCAAGAAGAATTTTTTTTATTATTATTACATTTTATAATGAGCAATGAATAACAATTAGCATAGCTGACATTTCCTGTTTTACGAAGTAACACAGTGATGCGGTGAGAAACTGTTTTTCTTGTCTTCCGGCTTTTTCTTCAGACTAGTCCTTTTCTTTTATTTTATTTTAAAAAGAGTATTTTTTTAATGACACTATCGAGTAAGACTAAATAATAATAATAAGAATAATATTTTTAAAAAGACACTGTGAACAGTTACTCCATTAAGAAGCAACACTTTGATGTGGTGAGAAGCTGTTTTTCTTCCAGTTCCTTAGTCCTCAGCCACGTTCTTCCTTCGGATGTTGGACAAGGTGATACTAGCTTTCTTCTGCGATACAAAACACAGTCAGAAAAATGCAATTGGCACAGACAACATTAACGACTCACTTGCTTACCTGATTCATCTCTGAAGAAAGAAAAGCAAACAAATATGGTCATCAACACATCCATATATACACAACACAACATGTACACTGTGTGTGTGTGTGTGTGTGTGTGTGTGTGTGTGTGTGTGTGTGTGTGTGTGCGCGCGCGTGCGTGCGTGTGTGTGTACAGGAAAGATTGTGTGATGTCAAACTCACTGTTGGAGTAAATGACACAAGAAACGGTCCCAAGCAGAAGCATCAGAAACAGAATCCACCGCAGGAACAACCAAACGGGATCGAACGGAGCTGAAACACACACACACCCATCAGTCGCTGAATCTTCTACACGACATCAGACGAGCATGTCTCACTGCTGGTGAAGTAATCTTCCGCCAGTTTAACCACGACGCCGTCGCCTTTCCTCAGGCCGCACCAGTAGACGCCGTCGCCCTGAGTCAGCGTCTCCATGGAGACCGTGAACGCGCTCCCGTCTTCCCTCACGCGCACGTTGCCGTCCTCCAGCACGCTGACGCCCGGCGAGAAGGCGAAGCCCGAGCAGCACTCATGCTTCTGGGCGTCTCGCTTGCACCACACCCGCGTCATGTTGCTTTTGTCGGGGCAAACGAGCGTGTGCACGGCTGAGCTCTGCCCTGAAGAGGAAGATACGAGCCAACATCTTCATCATATACATAATCAGTGGAGTAGGAAGTATCAGACAACCATACTTAAGTAAAAGTATACGCACTGTATAAGTTACTCCAAAGCAAGTAAAAAGTCACCACAAGATTTGAGTCAAAGTATCGAATTTCAAAAGAACTTAAGTATTTTACTCATAAGGTTAAAAAAAAACAAAAAAATGTGAAAACGCTCTATTAATGAGATTTTGTTTTCTAATACAGAAACGAAATTGAACACCCATGTTTCAAGAATGGTCAAACTAATTAAATAACGAACAAAAAGTCAGTCTCAATCAAACTCAAATGTGCAAAATAAATAAATAAAACTCACGTTCATGTGTTCTCTAATTCACAATTAGCTTCCAGTATCTTCAGCAGTCTACAGATGGCAAAATCGCCTCGTTCGCCCAAGAAATTCACCGCGATAAAAAATCGTTTATCATTAACGTTAACTCATAACAACAACAATAATAATAACAACAACAATAAACAACAACAAAAACAATATTAATAATAATAATAATAAGTATTATTATTATTATTATCATCATCATCATAAAATCATAATAATGTTAAACCAGCAATCATCTCTCTCCCTCTCTCATACACACGCAAATGTCTGTATTACCTGTTAGGATAAAAAGCAAAAATGCAGTTGTTGTTATTTGTAGCTTCATGGTCCTCGAAGAAGCGTCTTAAACTCTTGACTGTTAAACTGAGAAGAGGAAATAATTACAGGAAACCGCTTCTCATAAGCCACAGATCTATTTAGATAGATACATAGTTAGATGGATGGATGGATGGATGTATAGATAGATAGATAGATAGATAGATAGATAGATAGATAGATAGATAGATAGATAGATAGATAGATAGATAGATAGATAGATAGATAGATAGGTAGATAGGTAGATAGGTAGATAGTAGGTAGGTAGGTAGACAGACAGACAGACAGACACATTATGCTTGTCGTTAAGTCATTTTGTTAATTACATTCGTTCTTCACGTTCTGCAGTGCGACGGTGAACTTTTATTTTGACATTCGAGTTCGATCTTAGTGATTGGTCGAGAGATACAAACCGGAAGTGTTGGACTGTAAAGCAGAATTGTCACGTGTAGCTGTTCAAGATGGTGAGTTTAGTAATGAAATCACGTCTGATAAACTATTTCATAGTCGTTTAGCGATGTAAAAGTGAAATCTTCCTCAAATTTACCGAGAGAAGTGCTTTTTCCAATGGATAAAGTCAGTTATGAACTAGTTTTCGTGCCCGGTAATGGATTTTCGGAGAAATACAGTAGTGCAGTACATGCAAAGATCGTTTATACTTTTACGTTTGTATTTTTTTACAACTCATTTCTCTAGGTAATTGAGTCATAATCAAGGCTAAGTGTTTACATATTTTCTGTCAATATTAATTGATTTGAGCTACTGATTATCGATATTGTAATACATTAGATCGGCGAGATACTGTATAGCTTATTATAGTAGGTTTGAAAATGAAATCTTTATTTAATGTTATTTTCCTTTTCCCATTATTTGTATCTTTATGTAAATTAGTTAAGCATAACTGTAACATAACGTTGCCTGGGGTCTTCGTAATTTTTTTGTAATTTTTAATGACATGACACCAATTAAATCCTACACTTTTATACCTTTGTGACAATATTCCACTTTTATAAGATTTGATTTCAATGGCGCTGTGTTTTGTGCTTTAGCTGCGACGAGAGGCGAGACTGAGGAAGGAATACCTGTACCGGAAAGCACAGGAAGCCCGACTGCGCACCATCGACGAGAAAAAACAAAAGCTCAAATCTGCGTTAGACGGTGAGAAGAACATTTAGCGGAGTATAAAAACAACCATTACCTGTATTTTTCATATCTGATCTTTTACTGACTTCACAGAAAACCGACTGCTGCCCACCGAGGTCCGTAAAGAAGCGTTAGAACTGCAGAAACTGGTGGACTTTGATGATGAGGGTGGCGAAGGTGCATTAAGCTTTTCCATATACAGAATAGTAATTCGTTTATTTATTAGATGGCAAACAGCAGCTTTTAACTGTAGTAGTTTGTTTCATTGTCATGTAGGTGTTAGTTCTCACATGGATGATGAGTATAAATGGGCCGGCGTAGAAGATCCTAAACTCCTCGTTACAACATCTAGAGATCCCAGTTCCAGACTCCGGATGTTTGCTAAGGTTTGTTGCTTGACTGTGATTGGATGGCTTAAAGTCAGGGTGTGTCTCGCCTTCATGCCCAGTCATTAATGCATAATAACCACCGTATTTTAAAAGGATTTTATGGAAATTATTAGCATTTTAAATGTAAAAAATAAAATAAAACGCTTCTCATAAGCCACAGATCTATTTATAGATAGATACATAGTTACATGGATGGATAGTTTTACGGAAATTATTAGCATTTTGAATGTAAAAAAAAATGTACATGTTACCATGGTGGTGGTTTTAATTTGTGGTATTTTTGTTTTTTCAGGAAGTGAAGCTGATGTTTCCTGGGGCTCAGCGTATGAACCGAGGAAACCACGAGGTGAAGACATTAGTGCACGCGTGCAAAGCTAACAGTGTAACGGATCTGGTCATAATCCACGAGACGAGGGGTCAACCAGGTAATCGCCACTTTGATGTTATTCACGCCGTTATCTGGAATGCTGTTTTTACTGTGAGAAACATCCTTGTCGTTTGATTAGACGGACTGGTGGTGTGTCATCTCCCTTTCGGACCGACGGCCTATTTCACTCTGTACAACGTAGTGATGAGACACGACGTTCCTGAGATTGGCACCATGTCTGAGGCAAACCCTCACCTCATCTTCCACAACTTCTCATCTCGTCTAGGCCGAAGGGTGAGGGAACGAACACCAGACTCTACACTACACTTTACCTAAAGGCCTTGGTATTTAAATTTTCCAGAAAATATATATTTTTTTTACTTAAACAGTGGTGGCCTGTTGAAGATAGGTGGTTAGAATATAGGTGGCAGACCTCGATCTTCTCCACAAGAAGACAATTTCTCCATGTAGGAAGTCAAATAGTTCAATAAAAGTAAAATAATATCAGTTTTTTGGAAAAAGAACCGTTAGAACGTCCCCTTTATACATGTTTAAAAACCTATAAGCTTCGTAAAACTGCTTATAGTATATATAGTATATAGCTTATATTTATTATACTGCGTATAATAAAAAATTATTGTTTGCTTTTCATATATTGTCTTTTCTGTAGGTGTGTAACATCCTTAAGTATCTGTTTCCTGTGCCCAAAGACGACAGCAGGCGCGTTATTACATTCGCCAATTCCAATGATTTCATCTCTTTCAGGTAAGATTTTGGAAGAATTTTTTTTTTTTTTAATAGGCAACATGATGCAAGATTGACAACAGTCGATTAAATCAAACTTGGTATAGAATCTTGATATTGCCAATGATGTAAATTGGTTTTCAAATGTTAAAGAGCTGTTATTAGATTGTAATGTTTTCAAAATCATTACACTTTTTTTTTTAAACTGGGAGATGATATTTGACGTGTTGAACCATTACACTTTTATTTTATTTTTTTATTTTATTTTGGAGGTACATTTGATCAAACTGTTATAGTGTCTTGAAAAATAATAAATCATTTGGTGTATTATTTATTAACTATATTCAGATTTTGTGTGGTAAACTGTATATTTGTAGCATCATAGCTTATGTATTCTTTATGATATTAAGGTTTTTCTTTTGAGTTATGCATTTGCCTTGGAATATATGTGGAAGCTGATATGGCCATAAACTCCAAATAATCAAATAACATTCTTTGCGCAACACAACAATTTTTAATGTAAGGATTTATTCCCACTTTGTATTTATGGTTCATTTTCCACACAGGCACCACACTTACAAGAAAACAGACCACAAAAACGTCGAACTGACTGAAGTTGGACCCAGATTTGAAATGAAGCGTAAGAATGGCTTCCTTGTGCCTAGAGCTGTGATGCCCAGCGCTTTTAAAATTCACTGAGTATTAATGTGAACTTTTCCTTCATAGTGTATATGATCAAGCTGGGAACCCTGGAGAACGAGGACACGGCAGACGTGGAATGGCGGCATCACTCTTACACACGCACATCCAAGAAAAAGAAGTTCTTGAGTGTGGAATAGCTAAACACAAACTTTTTTATACGCAAATGTGTGGATTTATGTGTGTAATACATGGATTTTCACACCCAGTGACCCAGAAATTGATAAAGTGTTTGTAAGTAACGGATAGATGGCTGTGTGCGTACATGCGTGCTTGTAAACAGAATCACAGTCTATACATTTTCTACCACTTTTCTATACACACATATCAATATTTTCACACGTCATATTTGTTTTGAAACTAACATGAATATTTCCAGATGAAATACCATTTTGCAGTCATCCAATTTTCTTTCAGATTAAAGAATAAATACTTTTTATTGGGTTAAAATGGCAAAGAACGTTCATTATCATCAATTTTGAACATGTTATTTGTATTAAATTGATGTGTTTTTTTATTTTTTGCTTTTTGTCATTTAAGTTTTTTAATTTGTTTCGGTTTAAACTGCTTTCTTTCTCTTTGAAAATATTCTCCTAGTGGTATTAATAATGTCTATCATTATTATTTTTCAAATTAAACAAATGAGCTTATGGATAAATGTAAGGCATGAAATTAAACGAAAAAGTCTATTTGTCCCACAGCAGATAATATACAGTATATTGAGGAACAAGTATGTTACGGTGTATATATAAACCCATCTACATGAAAAATAAATATGCACAAATTAACATAAACCTAACACTGCACACACACTATATAAACATAACCACATAACACCGCCATATAATGAACATAAACACAACCATAAATAAATAGCGCTGCACACAGCACAACACCAGTTCAAATTATGGAGTTAAATGCAAAGAAAAGTGACTTTGACTAACATCGTTACAACAATCTGTAGGTTCTTTAACGCCTGGAAAAACTCGCACGCACACGCCCCCTTTTCTTTTTACTTTGAAAAGTATCACGCAGCCTGGCCAATCAGCGCCGCGGATCCCGAGTTCCGACCAATCAGCGCCTGATAATTCTTGTTCCGCTTTCCCCGAATTCTTTGCTGATCCGACTTGAGACCGAGAGAATTCAAGATGGCTGTCTCAGGTGAGTATTTACTTTGGAGCCAAATGCACAGAGAGGCTCGGCGTGGCCTGCAGAAACCTCCCCCGGAGACAGAGCACGCGGACCCGGTTCTTAATGTCGCGTATGAAGCCTCTCCGCTTAGAACTCGTGTTCAACTTTAACCACAAGCTTTGCCGCCGTTAGCATCGCGAGCTAACTATCTCCTAGCCGTCTAATCCTCCGCCTCATGAAAGCGGCGTTCCCGTAATCGGCGTGTGAAAGTTCTTTATCGTGGCTTGTCTGCTTATTTACACACATACACACACGCGCACACACGGCGTGATCGATCCGGGGGACGCAAGCCACGCGTGGCCCGTGTTCCAGTCATCGGCAGGTCGGTTGGCTCGAGCCCCGAGCAGCGCGTCGCCTGTGCAGGATGCTGCTACACCGTTCCGCGGCTGGAGGTCTCTGGCTCCCCGCGTGCTGTGTGTTTAAACCGGCCTCACTGTGCTCATAACTCCCTTACCTCAAATAGACAATTAAGTGTCTGGAAACATGTTTTATGTACAAATGTGATCGTGAGTTGAACGATCGTGTGTGTGTTTTTGACACTTCAATGACTAAGTTCCATTCTATTCTGTATTCTGTTCAATTCTACATTATATTTTACAATAAATTCTCTTAATTTTTTCTCTTCTCGTATCCATTCTCCTATCTTCGTTTATCAATTATCTTATCTTGTTTTATCTATTCTCTTTTATCAACTATTTTCTTATCTATTCCATTCCATTCTCTTGTCTATTCTACGTATTTTATTCTCTTATCTTTTATCTTTTCAAATCTCTTATCTATTTTGTCCTCTTGTTTTTTTCCATTCAATTCTCTTCTCATTTTATCCGTTCAATTCTCTTCTTTGATCAATTCTCCTATTCTCTTATCAATTATCTATTCTCTTCATCTGGCAGTCCTCCACTCAGTATTCTAGTTGTAATATTGGGTGTTCATGCTCCTGTCAGAAATCTTCATAATTGTGGTTGAAGTTTGCCAAGACGATTTATCTCATAAAACGTTTAATCTCGGTGGCTTGTTGCTGCACGTCTGGATTAAATGACTTTGTCTGAGACGTGGATCGCCTCAGGACTTAAATTATCCAGTTAAAAACACTCACATTTTGAAGGCGACGGATACATATACACATCAACGTGTTTTGATTGTTTGCTTGTTTTTTTTTGCATTCTGTTAATTTTTTTTTTTTTTTTGCTTATCAAGTTTTTTGAATGATCATTAGACCAAAGTTTACTCTGAATGTATACCTTAAGAATATAACACAGCAGAAAACAGTATAGCACTGAACCTGGATTTTGCACACATCTGTAGTTTTGCAATGCATTTTAATATTGGTATAAATGTAGAATTTACCTTCTGTGTGGAATAAAACGGCGTTGTGTTTTTTTTTTTTTTTTTTTTTTTTTTAGTTGTAGTTGTTTTTTTTTATTCATGAACACGATGCCAAAAATCAGGATTTTCTGGATCATGGTTAAAATATCTGTTCTCTGAAATGTTGTCATATGCACATAAAATCTTATTTATATATTTTATGAAGTCTGTTATAAAGCTGTGTTTATTGTACAGGATTAGACGCTGAGTTTAGGAGCTACGACAATGCTAAAACACAGAGAAATGGGGGAAAAAAGGAAAATAAGAAATTTCTATTTTATTGTCGCAAAAAAAAAAAAAAGAAAGAGTACTTATAAGTCTAAATAATAATCTGCTGGATTAAGTTCTTTTCGCCTGGCCCTCGAAAATGTTATCTTTTCTCTTCTGGCCCCCCAGAAAAAAAATTAAAGACCACCCGGTCCTTAGAATTATAATTTTTTTAAATTACCATTTGAAGTGTGCACGTTCATTTTTTAATCATCATTATTATTATTATTATTATTATTATTATATATATTTTTTATTATATACCCATTGGAGCCAAATGACTGAGTGTAATAGCCCTGTGTATCTGATGTGTCTGTCTCAGGCTCCGGATGAGGGCGTCCCCCGGCTTTTCCCTGCTGTTGGAATCTTTCTTCAGGCTTCAGTCCCTCACCGCCTCCTCGGAGACGTCATGTCTAACACCTCGTCCTGTTCCTCCTCGGGGGAAACCAGTCCAGAAGACATGCCCCGCGGCGGAGGAACCATCCGCGTCTACCTCCCTAACAAGCAGCGCACGGTGGTGAGGCTTCGGACAATCACATCTCCTGCTGGATTATCCTGGCAAACCTGCTGTGTGTCCGTCAGGTGAACGTCCGGCCTGGGCAGACGGTCTATGAAAGTCTGGACAAAGCCCTGAAAGTGCGAGGCCTGAGCCAGGATTGCTGTGCTGTTTTCCGTCTGCTCGAAGGGTAGAAGACTGCACCATTTTGCCTGTAGTATTTAAAAAAAAAAATGCGATGTTTTTGACTGTTTGTTTGCTTTCTCTGGCCAGGCGTAAGAGACTTACCGAATGGAACACTGACATCACACCCCTGGTCGGGGAGGAACTGTTGGTGGAAGTGCTGGACGACGTTCCGCTCACCATGCACAACTTTGTACGTGTTGGTGTCGTTTGATTCCGGTGTGACTGGCTTCTCGTTTTTAATGCGCAAGAAGTGAAATGGTCCCGTGTCACTTCCTGTTGCGACAGTTCCCACCGAGCTGTAATCAGTCGGATTCTCAAAGCGTTTTGTGATGTGTTGACTAGGGATGCAGCGTTGATCGCATCGCAATTGCGTTTGGATAAAGGAAGTGGACTTTTTAAATCCGACTTAAAATATTTTCATGCCTTTGCTATAACGTTTTGTTGTGAACCTTAAGCAACACTCATTTCCGCTTCCTCTGTGGTTGAGATGATATAAATCTTTCATTCATTTCCATGTTTAATTTGGATAGAATTAGGATTATTGGTTCTAATCCACAAGTATTTGTCATTTTTGTTCCATTAATACGGTAGCCTCCTGTTTTAAGTAATTTAAACCTGTACTTAACGAGGAGGTGTGTACTTACGAATGGCCACACCCACATGATGCGCTTGAGCTTGGTCATAACATCATCTGGATGATTTGGGGGAACCGTGATAGACCAATATAAGAACAATATGGTGTAAAATCATTCAACTGTTTGAATTGTTTTGGATATAAATTTGGGCGTCGTCTTCAAAACTGTACGCAAGAAACATTGACTCCTACGTGATTCCTGACACGATTAACTAATCAAGATTCAACCCGGAATTCTAGGTAAAAGTTTGCGTACTTGGCCCTGATTCGTACGTTTAAATATGCAATTATATTTGTACTGTTTTATTAATAATAATAATAATGGTAAACTCAATATACAAAATTATAGTTTCTAAATAGATTTTAAGCTAGAT
Organism: Paedocypris sp. Pulau Singkep; assembly: GCA_017309775.1. Lineage (NCBI taxonomy): Eukaryota > Metazoa > Chordata > Actinopteri > Cypriniformes > Paedocypris > Paedocypris sp. Pulau Singkep. The sequence goes on from MU204367.1 coordinate 4,137,784, forward strand.
TGTGCATTTTTGTAAATGCATATTGTTCTGTTTTTTTTCACCCTTATAGGGAAACTTTCTTAACGCTACTGTAAATGAGATTTTATTCAGATGCTAGAAAAAAGAACCTTTTGCTATCAGACGATCCGCTTAACCGTCTGTCTGGTTTCCGCAGGTCCGTAAAACGTTCTTCAAGCTAGCGTACTGTGACTTCTGCCACAAGTTCTTGTTTAACGGCTTCCGATGTCAGACGTGCGGGTATAAGTTTCACCAGCACTGCAGCAGTAAAGTCCCGACGGTGTGTGTAGACATGGACACGGTGACCAAGCGGTACGTCTCCTCGCCTCACTCATCCATTAAACATGTCACTTATAATCACGCCGTGTTCTTCTCAGCTCCTGCACTGAAGACTTTCCTCAGATACCCAGGCTGATCATGCCCGACTCCAATTCCGTGTCTCCGAGCGAAACCCCTATAACTTCAGAGCCGCCCGGGTACATCCTGGTCCCTCTTCTAGATCATCTGTTTTGTGTTTTTGTGTTGTGTTCTCATCCCTGATGTGTTTCAGAGGGGATCTGCTGACTCCAGGGTCCACGCTCCGTATAATCATGCGCGGTGAGGACGGACAGTCTCTCCAGAGGCATCGCTCCACCTCCACCCCTAATGTCCACATGGTCAGCATGGAGCCAGGCACCGCCGCTGTCATGGAGGTCAGAAACCACACGGAAAACCTCAAGAGATCTTGATCTGTTCAGTCTCGTTTTAAAGGATCATGGTTTTATTCACCGATGCCTCATTTTACCATTGGTGGTGTTTTCAGAGTGCACAGATTTATTTTTAGTTTCCACTGTTTTAATTTCCTAAAAGGCTTGTTTACTCTACATTGATTTGAAACATTTCATCCGCGTTCAGGACCTCTTGTGATTGGTTGCCCAGTCAGTTGGGATGTAGCATTCTCCTCTCTGATTGGCTGGAATTATGGCATGTTTTTGTGTTGAGCATGTATAAATTCTGCACATCAGGGTAAATCCCCCTTTTAGTTGCAAAATTTATATCTCTCAATGTTCTTCCATTCTGATTGGTTTAGTCCGTAAGCACAACCAAAGTTCATACAAAAGACATAGTTGGGTTTTTTACATATTTATTTTTTATATCTTTTTAATCACATTTAATCATTTTAAAATAATATAATGTTTTTGTGAAGTTAATCGTTTAACTTTTGTGTAGTACAAACAATCCGTCAAAGCCATGCGGTTATTATACTGCAATAAATAACCAACAAGCCAAAGATTTTTTTATTTTGTGATAATAATCTTGAACAAATGGTGACTGACCCAAGTAAAATCACAATTTTTAAAACATCGCAAACATTTTAATGCCTAAATGCATATAAATGTAGTTTCAGACCCACTCGGTGGTGAGAAAATGATGGTAGATCTATCGCTTTACGATTGTCACCTCATCTAGGAGTCATGGCAAAAGCTAAGAACTTTTGAGAATGTGGTTGTGGTGCCATGAACGTGCCCTTCGTCATCACTCCTTCATCGCATGTAAATGTATTCATTCCTTTCTTTTCACTCTCATCTAGGAGCCATTCAAAATCAGCACGATAGGTGAGTTTTTGTTTTTCTTTTGGTTGGCAAAAGGCTCGCATGAACATGCATCATCTAGATAGTTCCTCCACCGCTGCTTCACTGCTCATCATATGGAGATTTCTGGTCATTCATCACCTACATGATCTAGTTTCGTCCACAGAGTCCTGCTCCAAGCCTTCTACTAGCCCACCGCACCTTGGATCACCCGGAAGAAAACCACCCAAATCTCCTTCCGAGCCCAAGGAGCGAAAGCCATCCTCCTCTGAGGACAAAAAGAAAGTATGGCGGATCTTCTCAGCAGGAAATGGATTCGTCAGAACTTGTCGTTGATTCTGACTTTTTGTTCTCCAGCGTGTAGGTCACAGAGACTCCAGCTACTACTGGGAGGTTCATCCAGGAGAGGTCAACCTGCTAAAGAGGATTGGCGCTGGCTCTTTTGGCACGGTGTTCAAAGGCAAGTGGCATGGAGATGTGGCCATCAAGATCCTCAAAGTCACCCAGCCCACGCCTGAGCAGCTCCAAGCCTTTAAAAACGAGATGCAGGTTTTACGGTGAGCCAATCGGCACCTTTCGCTTATTTGGGAATGATGGAAGCGAGATTGGGAAATTGTAAAATGTAATCAACTGTAAAGAGACGACTTTAAGAAATTGTGGAAAAGGCAACTCCGCATATATTCTGCACAAGTGTTTAAAATTGTATTGTTTTCACCATACGAATCTTCATTTCACATCAATAGTAATAACCTACCATTTATTAATGGCTTTGATTCTGTACTTGGTTTAGGGAAGTTGTTTAGTTTCAGTGATGTTATACGTTGTTTGTTTCTTTTCAGAAAAACTACTGTGGTAGTTTCAGCTTCCTGTGAATTTGTATTTACTTTTAGTTTTTATAAATTACCTTTTATTTATTAAAGTTTTTTTTTGCCTGAAAAATCAGGGGGATGCTTATACTGGCATAAATACAGTGTATATAGAAATAATAACCTACTAATGGCTGTGATTCTGAAAGTGGCGTTTTGTTCAGTTCCGTTGAAAGGAAACCACGTTATTCTGCATTTCATTTCAGAAAAACACGTCACGTCAACATCCTCCTGTTCATGGGCTACATGACGAAGCCGAATTTCGCCATCATCACTCAGTGGTGTGAAGGCAGCAGCTTGTACCTCCATCTGCACGTCAAAGAGACCAAGTTTGACACCATGCGCCGCATCGACGTGGCTCGCCAGACGGCACAGGGCATGGAGTGAGAGGCTCTAATCTTTTGGATTCTACAGATAATCACATCGTTTGAAGAGTTGTGAGCACATGAGCCCTGTTTGATGATCTCCATCTTTCCTTGAACAGCTATCTTCATGCCAAGAACATCATTCATCGGGACTTGAAATCCAATAGTATCCTGAATAATGCATCAGCAGCTCTTCTCTGCATTAGCTCCGATTCAGTCCGCCTGCTTCTGGAAGGTTCTGTGAGGCACTGAGGAGGAATCCAATCAGCCAATTCATTTGATGTTTCAACTATTTTAAAAACTTGCTGCTTAAAGTTTAAGTTTAGTGACGTCCCGGTCATTTGTTTAGGCTTCAGGTCCGATCGGAGTCATTTGTTATTGGTTCCGAACTGATGCCTAATCACACACACACACACACATTGTAACACACAATCCGGCAAACACTGAAGCATAAAAAATCACAACGCACATGAAAACACTTGCGCACACAACACACCCACACACAAACACTGCTAACACAGAAAGTCACACACACACACACACACACAGTCACACAGAAACTCAAAACACACTTGTTCACTTACACACAACGTTTTCAAACACCCACTCAAAACATGTCCATCCTCTCTTTCTCTCTCGCTAACACACACACACACACACACTCTCTCTCTCTCACTCTCTTTCTCTCTGTTTCTCTAAACATGTCCTCTCTCTCTCACAAACACACACACTCTCTCTCTCTCTCTCTCTCTCTCTCTCTCTCTCACAAACACACACTCTCTCTCTCAAAACATGTTCATTCTTTCTCTCTCTCACAAACACACTCTCTCTCTCTCAAAACATGTTCATTCTTTCTCTCTCTCTCTCACACACAGTCTCTCTCCTCTCTCTCTTTCTCACGCACGCACACACACACAGTGTAACTTCCAGACATCTCTTTAGAAACCTCCCTCTCTCCTCGACTTCTTAATTAAATGAATTAATTGCATACAGGGCCAGATGTCTGATGCTTTATGTGGAATGTATAAACGCCTCCCAGTCCACGGTTGTGTCGTGTCCCTGAGCTGGTGCGTCAGACATCTTCTTGCACGAAGGCTGGACGGTGAAGATCGGTGACTTCGGTCTGGCCACAGTCAAGTCTGGCTGGAGCGGCTCTCAGCAGGTGGAACAGCCCAGTGGCTCCATCCTGTGGATGGTGGGTCTCCGCTTCAGGGAGCTTTTCAGACTTTTACTAACTGTGGTGTGAATTAGTATTAGAGCTGAACAATTAATCGTAAAAGATTTCGATTCCACCCCCCTCGCCATCTTAATCCATCTTAATCTTGTCTGTATGATGGATGTTTCCCAGGCTCCTGAGGTGATCCGGATGCAGGACTCGAATCCGTACACGTTCCAGTCTGATGTGTACGGCTACGGAGTTGTGCTCTACGAACTGATGTCTGGCACTTTGCCTTATTCCAACATCAACAACCGCGATCAGGTCAGAGAACTAAGACCTTTTTTCCACATAGATTGAGAGAAGTAGAATCTGTGCATGATTTTTAAAACAGTTAAATTGTAGTAATATAATTACGTAATACAAAATATAATGTTATATAATTACAATTGTGATTAGTAGTGTAATATATAATACAAAATTGCATAATTATATTCATAACTATAATTGTAATTAATGTAATAATATAAATATAAAAATATTAAATATAATGTAAAAAATGTTTGCCGCTAAAACATCACATTGGTTTCATTGGGCAAATCTGGTTTGAACACTGGATCATGGGTTTGATTCCCGGGGGAAAGCAGGAATTTGTTGAATTGGAAAAATTGTAATAAGTCATTTGGATAAAAGCGTCTGCTAAATGACTGTAAAATAAAGTTTTTTCCCCGTCTATCATTGTTTTGTAATTCTGCTTCATGTGCGGTGACTTTGGGTATCTTGAAGGTGCCTTTTAATAAAATGTATTTAAATCAGATTAAATTGTTTTACTTATTAATAATAACAATATTACAGATAATAAGTAACTGCAAATAATAATGTGCTGTAATTGAAATGCAATTTGTTTTCTCTCTCTGTAGATCATTTTCATGGTGGGCCGCGGCTTTTTGTCTCCAGACCTTAGTAAATTATACAGTAACTGCCCCAAATCAATGAAGAGGCTCATCATCGACTGTCTGAAGTTCACGCGGGACGAGCGGCCACTCTTCCCACAGGTCAGTCACGCCAAACACCGTGCAAACTGAATTGAGTTCTCCGTCTGAAGGAACAGTTCCCATGAAATCCAACGAGAATCAGATTAATCTGTACTGATTAATTTCTTTTCATAACGATTTAAACAAATGCAAACGTCTGAGTGAAGAGGTCGTTCCACACTTTTCGTGAAAGATTTGAATAGATGAGCCGTGTTATTGATTTGCGTTGGATTTCACACATTTCCTACTTTTACAATTATGCCTCGAGACGCGAGGACTCTTCCGAGTCAGTTTTCCCAATAATTGTATCCCGCTTTTAGACGATCAATTTTATCATCCATTGAATCTTGATGTATCAAAAGTTGAGTGCCGAAAGCTTTTATTTGGACCTGATCTCTTCAGTCTACGCACCGTGTTCCATGGATAAATGAGAATAGGGTGCCTTTATATGTAAATTAGCTGGTTAAGCCCCGCCTAATCCAGCCCACAGACCATAACGGGTATAACTGACTCCACCCACAATACTGTTAGATGGTTTTTCGTCCGTTTGTGCTTTGTATATCTGCTCATTCACATTACAGTGACGTGCTTTTTTATTTTTTATTTTTAAAAAAAACATGATTTTGCTGTCCAGATAGAGCAAAGATTAAGGGTTTCATTCAAGGAAATCTCATGAAACCATTCGTTTTTTGTTCGTTATTTCCAATCTATTTGCCCAAGCAATAATTTTGGCTTCACACGCGCGTTGCGTTGTGTTTTGTCTTCCTGCCGTCCCTCAGATCTTGGTGAGCATCGAGCAGGTTCAGGAACTGTTGCCAAAAATCGAGCGGAGTGCGTCTGAGCCGTCGCTTCATCGAGCCGTACACGCCGAAGATCTCAACCCGCTTCTCCTCCACACCACTCGCTTCATCCCTCTGTGAGCAGCCACTCCAACCGTGTAAATACCGGAACCACAAGCCGGACCTGTTCATACTCTTTGGATCGAGATCATCCAAGATTATCCATTTTCATATCTGTAACGTTGTGGCACAATCCATAATAACCTCCATTTTTGAGGTTTGCTTGCTTGGTTGTCAGCCAGTGTCTACTTTACAGTGGACGCTGTGTTGAGAAGAACAAGCGGGCCGAGTGTTGGGACTTGTTGAGCTCCGTGAAGTCAGACTGGACGTGGCAGAGCTGCACATCTTCGCACGGAGCTCGGCAATCATCGGTTGGTTTAAAAACAAAAAAACAAAAAAACGGTTTGTTTTCGTCTTTGGTTCCGTTATATTTCAGATTCAGATCTGAGGAAACGTTCTTAGTGTTGGTAGGATTAGGTGTGGTGTTCATGACATGTGACATTGGGTTTGCTCTTTTCAGGCACTGAGATGTCGTGAGGTGTCTGGCTTATCGCTTATCAGTGAAATGTTTGCGTAGGTTTTACTTGCCAATATCAAGGTTCGGTGGGGGGAGGGGGGTAGTTTGGCGTTATGGCGTCCTGAACGCATTACTGTTCAAGATGGCCGTCTCTGGGTTCTAGATGCGCTCCAGTCGTGCGTGGAGTCGGACATGTTTAAGCCCAGTCCATCAAAGAAGGTAAAGAATCTTCTGTTTTTACGGTCAAAAAAAAGGAAAGCCGCTAATCTCGACTCCTTCCACGATGGCAATAGCACCGTTCACGTTTTATTCAGATTCCAGAAGGGCTAAATGTGCAGTGATGGGGCCTTAAGTCATTTATTACTACTTCTTTTTTGTTCTTGGAGTCTTAATATGTGTAACTTATTGATTGGGAACTGACGGTGTGACTAAAGGAACGGGCTTCAGTGGTTCTTTTGCGTCGTTTGGTTGGGGCTGGGTTCCTCACGGGCGCTATTCATTCCGAAACACTTCACCGTTCCACGTATTTTTTTTTTTTTTAACGACTTTTGGAAACATTAGAAAAAAGGTCTGTGTTTTTCCGACGCTCTCCGTTATTGCTGGGGATGCTGGTTCGGAAAAAAATGTTTTCCGATCTCACACACGGGCTTCCCTTGCAAATAAAGTCAATGGGAACGTAAAGCAATGGTGTGAAAATTAAAATGTGCTTTTTAATACAGTTTAAAAAAAACCGAATACATTCATAAGAAAAAATTTAGAAATGTAATAACGTGAATGAAGCTTTTATTGTTAATACCAACAAAAAATGTGTATGAATTTTAAACGTCTTAGTAATAATGTGCGCGGATTAAAACAATGTTTGGGCAAAAAAAACCCTGGAAACTTTCACCTGAGACGTTTAAAGTTGCTGTGAAAAATTTAGTATGAACCGTGAAACATCTTGTTCATAATGCGTTCAATTAAAACCAAGTTCTTAAAGGGTTTTTTGCTACAACTTTTTCACTGGTGCGTGTTTAGAGCGAGAGGTTTGGCGTATGAACGTCTCAATTAAATTGCGCACAATTGGAGGGAAAAAAACAAGATGCGCGAATTTGTCATTTTGGATTTTTTTATTTTTTTTTAAGATTAAACCCATTTTAAATTAATCTGACTTGACGCTCTCGGATTAAGAAGCTGTTTTTTTTTGTGTTTGACGGAGAGAAACATTTTTTGTTGAAATGAACGGCGAGTCTTTTTGTTAATTTAAATAAACCGCTTTCTGTGACGCGCAAATCGCCGCGATGCGTTAATAATCGCGCAGTCCCGGAAGCGCTTTAGGACGGTGTGGTACTCCAAGTCGAAGAAGCCAGTGATAACACGGTCGAGTACGCGAAGAGTAAATTCCGTTAGCACGTTTTGATTTGGCCGTATTTATGCTGGTTTAATTTTTAGCGCTATTGGAATCCTACAGTTAATTGTATAAATTCACTTAAAGCATGTGCGCACTTCTGTAGATTTAAACCACATTAGCCCTCAAATATCCCAGATTAAAATGGTTTTAATGATCAATAGTTTTTCGTGCGAGGATCTGATCACGGCATTTTCTTGATTGATATAATAGCTGCAAACGGGAAGATTTAATTCTCCAGTTCCACTCGTGTCCCAATAAACGTGAAAAATGATCTTCTGCTCATGACATAAAACCAGTAGCTTTTTTTTTTTTTTTTTGGTTGGTTTGTTCAGGCCCCAGAAACTAAATGCGTCAACGAACAAGTGTTCCAAAAAACAGAATTATCCAGAAATCTCTTCTAGGAGAATTGCAATAATGTGTGTATAGTGAAAGAGGTCTATGGGGTGTGTGTGTGTGTGTGTGTGTAAAATGGTGCATTCTGCCGTGTACAGTTACTTTTTTTTATCCAGAAGATGATGACTTTAAATCGTATTTGTTTCTATTTTTTTTTGTTTGCTGGTTCATAAAGAACAGAATTATTTTAAAACGTTAAAAACAAAGGGTTTAGTTTGGGACGGGGTCGGTCTGGAATGTTGCGCCAACAGGACGTTGTTCTAAAAATTCCAATAAACTGTTGGTTCTGATTGGTCGTTGCTTTGCTTGTTCTTCACATTTCCAGAAGCAGACATGGTTTGTTTTGCACCTTGTTTTTGGCCCTCTTCTGAAACAGGAAGTGCTTAATCGGCACTTCCTCCTTTGACCGCAACTTAATTTTTTGTTTTAGTGGACATAAAATTCAAAAGTCATTACCATTCATTAAAGCAAGAAAGCTTTAATGTTTTATTCAAACAGACATAAAAAACATCATTTAAACAATCAGTAATTTGAATGATCAGGCATTAATCTGGATAATAAACATCGACACGAGAAACAAATGATAACAAAATACGATGATTCTTGTCCATTTTCTGGAAAATAAAAGCCCTGAGAAATCACAAATTCTTATAAATGATAATGGTTAATTTGATATGTTATAATATAAACCAAAAATGTAAAAAAAAAAAAAAAAAAAAAAAATGACGAGCAGATTCTCCGTGTGGAAAAGCTTCACTTGTATCCCAGTCCAGAACGAGTTATGTGACAGAAGAGCGTCATGGAAAAGCACATGCCCAAGACCTGTCCAGGTCACAAGATCACACCAGGTCACCAAAAGGTCAAGAGGTCAAAAATATTGAATCATATAAACCTGTATATATAATTTATTGGCCCAATTAAGGATCTTTGATTCTTTTCTTTTACCATTGGCATCGAATCCTCACCAGTGTGTCGCAATTTTTTAAATAAAAACGTACGGGTGTAAAATAACTGCAAATTACTGTAATCTGAACAAAACCCAACAGACGGGTTCGACTCCCAGAGGAAAAAGTAGTTCCAACGTCACTGGATTAAAACGTTTGATACAAACCCAAACAATAGCTTCGTTTTATTATGTGTTTGTGAATACCATTATAAAAACCGACGTTTACTGGAAAGAAAGAGCCGTTTTTTTCTTCTTTTTTTTCCCTCCCCATTTTTCACTTGCCTCAATAACGCAGACGACGATGATTCCGACCCCAGTGTTCAGCAGATTATTCTCAAAAATCCCAGTCAGCTTTGCGTAACAACCCTGAAACAGAAAAGAATGAGACTGACGAAGTGTGTGTGTGTGTGTGTGTGTGTGTGTGTGTGTGTGTGTGTGTGTTACCTCGGGCCAGTAGGTCCCGTTGCAGAGGCCTTCACACTCGCAGGACTTGGGGATGTTGTGCCAGTCTCCGCTCTTCATGACTCCGCAGCACTGAAGCTGTTTCACACGTCACCAACAAACACACGCCATGACTGATGTTCTACAGACATTCACTTCCTGACCAGCAGACGGTTTTCACCACCACTAGTTTACACCAGAGACCCAAGTTAACCCACCACTACCTAGACATTATTTGTCATCATCATCACATTTTCCACCGATTTCATCAATGACACTCCATTTATGTTATTATAGGTGTTACTATATGGATTATTCCATTTCTGGGTCACGTGGAGCTGTAGTCAAATTCATACGCCTCCCGCCAAAATAAATTCTTGGCAAACCAAAAACGAAATGTAAAATGACACAATAAATCTTGTATTTTTTTTTTTTACCTGAAAGATAAATTAACCAACTTAGTATTAAGAGTAAAATATTTATTAAATTAATTAGCTTGTTTCAAGGAAGTAGGATTTATTTCAAGCCTTCTTACCAAGTATAATATTCTCATATAATTTTACTTTTTTTTTTTTTTTACTCTTTTTGCTTTTTTTGCTTCCTTTTTGCAGTGTACTTCCCGTTTCCAACTAATTTGATCAATGACGTTTCATTGGTACATCTTAATAATCGCTTATTCCATTTCCGGGTCACAGGGAGCTGTAGTAAAGTTTGACAAAAATAGCTTTTTAAAAATTGTATTAGTATAAGATATACCATATTAAAATTAAGAGTGATATATTATTTAGCTGGTTTCAAGAAAATAGGACTTGTTTCATGCCGCCAAATATTCTCCCCCCATTGGCAGATAATTTTACTTGTTTTAAGTTTTTTTTTACTCATTTTGCCTGTTTCACTCCTTCGTGAGGTATTTTTTTTTTTGCAGTGTACGTCCCGTTTCCAACTAAGTGATCATTGACATTTCATTGATTCATCATAATCACCACTTATTCCATTTCTGGGTCACGAGGGGGGAGATAGAGCTCGAATTGAAAAGACAGGACACACCCTGGATTGCTGGCCAGCCAATCACAGAGCAGGACACACAGACACGGCCAATCACACGTCATCGCCACCTCACCGCTGTTTGCACCTTGTCCCAGTCGTCGATGGTGTCGTTGTGAGCGTCTCTTAAACTCTTGGACTTCTGCAAACTCGTCCTAAGATCATCCGAAATAAACGTGTCGATCTGCGAAAACGCACCATTTTAAAACCGTCTTGAGCTGGCGAGTGCGTGGCCGTTCCCCACCTGCGTTTCGTACTTGAGTAGAAGACAAGCCGCCGTCAGCTCAGCCAGCATCAGAACAAACAGCAGGATGAAGAACTGCGAGGAACCGGAGGAACATGCTCAATAAAGCAGATGGATGGATGGATGGAGGTATGGATGGAGGGATGGATGGATGGATGGAGGAATGGAACGCTCCACACAAAACTCACCGAGATCAGAAGACATCGGTTTTCCTTGAGCGACCCGAGGAAGCCTAGGAAAGAGATGCAGGTGATGATGATGCCCAGGATGAAGAGCGTGCTGGCAAAGTTGAAGGCCGGAAGACTGGGCATCAGGGAAGAGAACCTGGTGGTGGTCAGCAAATAAATGCCCAGGCCGAAGATGGCGGTGCCGCAGATCTGCAATGTATAGGTTTCCTCTTCACGTCGGGGGGAAACAGAGTTGTGGTTGCGTGAAAATAGATACGTACGAAAAAGACGAAGTTCACCACACACATGGTGTATTTCAGGCACCTCAGGCACGACATTCTCCACACAGCTCTGAAAAACACACACTGGAACAGAGTGGGGTGAAAAGCGTTGTGTATTTTTTTTTTTGTGTCAATTACAGGGTCAAATCACGTGACCAAAGAGCAAAGCCAAACGACAAAGAACTGGAAATATTCGAGTGTCGTTGCGACAATGTGACCAAAACAGGAAATCACAAGTTTCTCTGGTTTAGTTTTGTTTCCACGTGAAGAGAAATGTTTGGAATACGAAACTTTGTAACCAACAACAACTAGATTGTAATTCATATGTTTATCGTTTGTATATTCTTTACGACGACTTGTGTATATTACACACACTTGTACATAAAACTGTATTGTTGAGACTAATCAAGCGTAAATACTGTATATTGTTTGATCAGTCGATTCTCAAAGATTATTTTGTTGTTTGTTCAAAATGTGAGATATTATTACAGCTTTAATCCGTATTTCTTACCTGTATTTCACTGTAGAAGATTGTGTTTCCTCGTCTGTAGATGTTGAAGCCTGGACGCGTTTGTGGCTGAACATCAGCTTTACTTCCTCCCCGAGTGACGCAGCATCTCATCCGGTGTCGCGGCGTTTCACAAGCTCAGATCAAATGTGCAAAATGTCTGTAAATGCTGTGGATTTTGGCCACAAGGTGGCGTGACTAAGTTTTGCTGATTTTACAACGGCTAAACTCGGTTGTCACTGTATGCACACTAAAGATTTAAAAAATATATTTAAACATTTTAGACATTTTGAAATTAATTTGTAAAAAGTTATTTATTCGCAAAACACCCAATGTCTTTTGACAGACCTTTTTTTTAAATAAAGTGGGTGGTTTTGTCAATATGGCCACTAGGGGCCGTTTAAAAAATTTCCTCTGCATTTAACCATCCAGTGAAGTGACTAAAAATCTAATTACTTCTTGCTTTACTTTCAGTCTTTTTTTTTTTTTTTTTTCATTTTTACCATTAAGTCACTTTTCCTCTTTTTGACCCAATATCCAGTTTGACACGTTGCACTAAACAGATCAAATTACTTTACTAGTCATTCAAAAAGTGTTATTAGGTAGATAATACTTTGTCTTAATGCATTCGAATATAAGTAGTTAAAATTACAAATGACTTTTTATCCAATGTTGTAGTTTGAGTCTTAATCAAGTCTTAACATTTATTTAGACATTACATTTTTGCACGTCTTCCATTTAAACAATGTAACTGATTTTGTAAAAACACAACGTATGCACATATGTATCAGTTTGTATTTATTCAGTTTTTGTCGACATGAAAAAAGAAACAAAAATGAAGAACAAAACCTTTTTGACTTGTGGAAACATTATTACATCACGCAGAAACGGCAAACGTGATTGTGTAAAATGAACTCAAGCTTCTTACACGTCGTCATGTCCCAAGAAAACGCTGAAAAGTGTTTGTCAAACCTTTTCACGCGATGAAATGAGTCGAATCAGAGACTTGAGAAAAACTTAAACATAATACAGTTTACGACCATAAAAAAAAAAAGAGAGAAACAACGCATGTTTAAAATCTTTCATTCGGAATTCCTGACATTCCGAATCTGCGGTTGGCTTCGTTTTCTCCACAATCTTGTACTTTTCAAACAATTTGAACACAGTGACAGAAAAGACTAGAACACCAAACAAGTGGTAATCTCAAGACAAGTGCAGGACTGATTTCACGGCTACAGTAGACGTCCAATCAAGGACCAGAATTCCGAAGCTGACGACTAAGACACACACGACCCAGAATTCAGTGCTATTCCGTAAACACACAACACAAATGCAATGACAAAAGCTACACGATGATTGGCTAACGTTAAAAACCAAACACTGATCCCGAGCAGAATTCCGAGATATGTCATGATTTTCAGTCCGTTTAAAAAAAAAAGAAAAATTTGAATCTGTGGCTTTTACGAATCCTGCTACAGTAGAACCTGAGTGAGAAAACTATTCTGCGTCTGTAAATCTTTAAATAATCTGAAAGCCAAAGTGGCACAAACTCACCTGCTCCGGCCACAGAAATGTCTGGCCGTTAGAAAAGTCTGGAACGCCGCGGTTAAGGTGGTTGGTTTCTAGCTAGAGTTCCGCTCTTCTGATCCGACACGGACCTGCAGAAACATCACTGGTTCCCGGCTCAGTAGAAGCGCTTCCGACTTCGTTCTTTATAGCGGTTGTAGGCGAAGAGAATGATCAGAACCACCGACACCAGCCCGACCACGGAGACGATGAAGAGGAAGAAGACGGAGAGGATGCTTCGTCCTCCGTCCTCCACTTGCACTGTGAAGAGATGGAGTCAGTGTCACTTTCCTCCAGAGAAGATGAGGAGCTGATGTTACCCGTCTGCTGTAATCTGTAGTCCACACTGGGCAGCGTGATCTCCTGCTGCTCCTCGTCCTCCTCGGGACTGCGATCCACTGTCAGCTCGTACAGCTTGATGGAGATCAGGTCGTGGTTGTCTAAAGGTAAAACCAAAAAAAAAACATCTGTAATGATCTGGAAAATCCAGGAATTCTCATTACTGTAATTCCCAGAATATACATTTTCCGAAAACTTTACAGGTTTCTTTCTAAGTTTTATGGGTTTACGTCCGGAAACTTGTGGATTTGGTGCAGATAATGATGCAAATAATGTTGCTAATAATATGAATCAACAAAAATATTCATTTTCATTTAACAATTAGCTAATAATATTAATGAACTAATTCTTTTTTTAGAATTAGTGGGTGGAGCTCACTTTAGTTGAGCCTTTTAGTACAAGGTTTACGATATTAAAAATGCATCTAAATCTTTAGACAGAAGGAATGGGACCAACTAAACGTAAAGAAAGAAAAATTAGTTTAGAATGGAAACATGGAAAAATATAAATACGTTAAAAAAAAAAAACAGCTGTAAACTTATTTTTGACAGGAAGGAAACAGTCAACTCAAATTCAAATATAAAAATAGCATAAAATAAATCAGAATTTAATACATAAATGTAAAAAACGTGTTTTTAAATACTATAACTGCCCCGCTTTCTACTATAAATTACCTGATTTCAAACTTTAACTATAATATATTATACATAATGTGCACAGATATTTATATTTCCTCATTTATTTTGCAGACGCTTTTATACAAAGCGACTTGCAGGGTGAGCAGATAAGAGTTTGCATTATGTATGTGTTTTTTTTTTTACATTTATATATTAGATTCTAATTTATGCTATTATTTGTCTTTAGATTTGAGTTGACTCTTTCTTTCCCATCAAAAAATAAATCAATATTTTTAGAGCTTAATTTATAGTTTACGTATTTATATTTTTCAATATTTTAGTTCCAAGATAGTATTTTTTATTTCAAACCTGCAATCTTTACCACTACGACATAACAGCCCCTCCAAATCCAGGCTTTGGATTTAAATCCCGACACTTTCGGGAACACGACTGCTCAAGATACAGCAAACAGCACATGTCCGAACCTGAGAGGTCACCAGTGGCTGAAGAGGCGCCAAAGTAGTAACCCTGTGGCAGTCTGACCCCGGGCACGTCCAGGCAGTCCTTCCACTCCTGCTTCCCATCCACATCAGCCATCACCTGCAGGAACACATCAGATGGGGAACCGGACACAGCCGTAAGCCAGAGGTTCCTGCTCGGACAGAATGGATCTTCTTACCGTCAGCCTGTTCCTCAGGTAACGGACCAATAGGAAGGTGTCGTGCTCAACGTTACGGATGTGAGCCGCGCAGCCGCCGAGATCACTGCTCCGTCCGTCACGATCGTGATCGTACTCAACGCTGCCGTTCCCAACCATTGCCGAGACGAAGGGAAATGTTCTCTGATGGAGAGGAAGACCATGGATGGATATTTTTTTGTAAGATATGGGTTTTAATAAAGCCACCATTTAGGTTTTTTGTTAAAAAGCCGTAATTTGTGAGTCTCAGAGGAAACTGTCCATTACCTCATGCTGCTTGTCATCATTGGGATACGTGTCGATAAAAACAGCCAAACCGGTAAAAAAGTTCATGTTTCCGAACACTGGACCTAGAAGAAATCACAAAAAAGCCACAGTCATCTTATTTCTTTTTTTCAAGGTTTATTTCAGACCTGCAAGTGGTCCACAAGAGAAAGTGGACTAACAACATACAACAAAGAAAACTAAAAAAACCTACATAATAAAAACATTGTTGACCTTATGGCCTTTTAAATAACGGAATAATAAGATGCTCTTAAATTATAGTCTGAATAGTAAGCTGCTCTTTATTTTAATGGTACATAATGTATACACTGTGTATAATTTCTGGTTGTTTAAGGTTTGGTTTTTGTTTAAGGACAACCATTTTTGGTTGTCAAGGTTTAATCTATCAATCAGTCTGTCTGTCTCTAACCTACAATCCATAACTAACTAACTATCCATCCATCCATCCTTCCATCCATCTATCTGTGTACAGTGACAATAAAGATTTTCCATTCTATGCTATTCTGTTATTTAGACAACCGATGGGAATTTCCAACCAATCACCTACCAATCTGCATCCGTTCCCGGGTGAGCCAGAGCGCCAGGCCGTCACCATTCAGGTTCTTTTTCCCCTCGCCGTGGATCTTAAAATGGATTCGCATTTCCCAGTGCCGAAGATAACAGGGCTAAAACAAGACCACCACACGGATCAACACCTGTCCAGGACTGACCGGGCAACTTCCGAAAGCACTTTTAGCTAAAATAATTAGTCGAGGAAGGAGATTGCGGGTGTTTGTTTGTGTCAAACTCACAACACGACTCCACACGGCTCCTTGTCGGCTCTGCAGGTCTGGAGTCAGGCGGATCTGCTCAGGCATGATCATGCTGTTGCCCATAAGCTCCCAGTGAGAAGAACTGGAGGAACCCAGACCTGTGGGAACACAACTAGAGGGTCAAACTCTACACTTTTATTCACATTTACATTACATGTGTTTTATATGATTTCGAGATGAACCTCAAGTTGAATGTTAACTGATGGTGTTATTGGACCTACCCGTGTTGTGTGAAATATGCAGAAAATTAAATACAAAAACGAATTGCTTTGGCAAACCAGGGATTTTAAACGTTAAGCACGAAATCAGAATTGATTTAAAATAAATCAGAACTGCCACTTACCTTGGTAGGGCTTACTCAGCGAATACTCTCGCTTGAGAAATTCGTACGTGCTGTCTTCATATGTGTCTTCTCCGTGACAGCTTGTTGAAATGGCGAGGGTTAAAAACGCTAGCCACGATATTCTCATCGTGATCGACAAACTGTGTGGTTGATGGTTGACTGTGCTGTGTACAGTCCTGTACAACTTCTTCATGGCGGTCGCCATTTTTCTCGAATGACTTCAAAATGTCCGCCCCTTGTTGCTATTGGTCGGGCTTCATTCCTGCCCTTCTATGATTTGCTGATAGATCTGTCAATCAACATTTCGACCATCCACGGACTCACACCAAAGTTCTTCGATACAGTTTAAAGTGCATGTGGTCCAATAGAAATGCGAACATCGGTTACAAAAACCAAAACAGTTGGTTGCGTAGTACTTTTTTTTAAATATATAATTCACACGATGAGCAGATATCTCCTTATCAAATATTCTTTTAAATTCCATATATCAAAAATTTACATTTTAAACTTACAATTCGATAATATAACGACTCTTTCAGTCGAGATTACAAACTGCATGAATAAACAAATATTCAAACGTTTTTATATAGACCACTAAATGAATATATATAAAGCGATTTAAATGTGTTTTTTATTATGATTTATTTTGTTAAGGTGACTATAAGTAATAAAATCATTTTAAGAACATTTTGAATAATATATATATTGTTAGGTACTTTTTTGTTTAATTTAAACAAGACGCGATTACAATTGTTCTCCAGCAGAGGTCACTACAATAAAAAACAAACGCGGTAGCCAGCATATACTGTACATCGTAATTTACCACGTGAAGCCTTCACATAAAATCAGACAAAGGTTTGCCATAACAAAGTGTACATTAACATTTATTTCCTTTAGGAGACTCACATTTAAAATAACAAATATGTATTCTAAATATAATTTTCAATTTAATCTCAGTTATAATAAACTATCTTCATTCAGAATAAGTTATCATTTTTATTAAAATTTAATACGTACTTGTGTTGTGGGAAATATATACTGTATCTCTTTGCTCCATCCAAATCGATGTAAAATGCATGATCTATCAGACAGATTCATGGACAGGAACTGTTGGGCCATTAGCGACATCAGGGTGAAAGCTTTTTGAAGCCGAATCATGAGGGATGATGAAGTGGCCATGATTCTCCTTTTCTTTTTCAGTTTGTGCTGACAATGGCCGACTGAAGAAGAACAATACATTTTCTTAATTAAACTGCACTTTTCAAAACCCATTCTCATCACCGGAACAATAATTCACATTGATGCTGATGTTGCAAGTGTCTTGTTGTTTGACAAACAGCGAGTGTGAAAGGCTAATTCAGTTTAAATTCTTACATTTAATTGTACAATAATAAAAATGATGTATAAACGATTATCTGTCTGGCACTTTGTACACAACAACAACAACAACAACACTATTTTGAGACTTAAAGTTGGGTACATGCACACACAAATAACATTAAAACTAAAATCATCGACAAAAACAATTTCTATATTTTTTTTTATGATACATGATTTTTCCAAATTCAAATGTTTTTTCTCACACATTACAGAACACAACATGACAAGTTGAGAAACATGTTTGTACAGCAGCTACAAGGAACAAAAAAGAAGTGAGATTGAAATATAAAACCAGAAGTTTAAAATGTAAAATGTTAAAAGTATGAAGAATAGAAATAAAAAAAAAAGTTCATGTACAGTTAACAGTCCAAAAAACATATATTGCATTTAGTGTAAACTATGTATTGTTATTCATATTTAATATGTTATAAGAGAATATTTTACATTCAAGTTATATAAATGTATAATAATTGATTTCTGACGTTTGCCACCACAGCATAGCATGACATCACAAATACAATAATGACAGATGGACGCCTCCTGCTTATTAAACACT
>MU204367.1:4156237-4168734 GCA_017309775.1 Paedocypris sp. Pulau Singkep
ATATATATATATATATATATATATATATATATATATATATATATATTCACATAAATGTGATTATTATCTATATTTATTTCTCTATAACCTCAAATAATAAAAAATGGTTTTGACAATCTATCCATAGCAATTAAATTATATTATTAGCCTTACTATAATCTATGCATAATCGCTTGATGGACTTATTTTATTTTATGTTCATATTTTTATATATGTTTTGAAATGTAATTGAACACACGCATGGTTATTATAGAGATATTATATTAGATGTTGACATTTAGATTTATTCACGGGCATCTAGAGGGAAAGAGGAGAAACGAGACATAGGGACAATTGTAAGTGTGATGAGAGTTTCACACGCAGACATGACAAATTCCCAACATTTCTGGAGCTCTTAGATGTCCGAAGCGTTTAGAACATCAGTACTGAAGATCAGAACATCTGTCCGTCTCTGTCATCACCATTTTCTGCCGTCTGAAGCTCTTTCTCCTCGTTATTTGTCCAACACGGGCACTTTGTTGAAATATATACGCCAAAGGCCCCACAAAGTTGAAATAACGATAGTTTATTGCATTGCAAAATCAATCCGGGCATTTTAATAAAAAGGGAGTAAATCACAGACTCGGACAGAAATAGAACAAACAATACAAGGGGCAAGAAGGGAAAAATCGATTCCTGCACATTAAAAATATTATCTTATTTAGAAATGCCTTTGGTGTAGAGATTATGTAATCAACAAAAACTTCAAGGTCGTTTCACAGTCAGACCAAAAGAAGTTGTTCTGAAATGACTTAAACGTCCAATTCAAGGATTCTATTTACAGTAAAATGCTGTAAAGTAAACAAAAAAAATGAAAAGGCTTTAACTTGCATTGGATTTTAATTTGGTTAGTTAAAATGTAACAATAAGCAAGATTAAAATGTGAAAAAAAGTTCTGTATTTTTATTGCTGATTTTTATGCATTTATTATTTATCTCTGCTTATTTACAAGTTCAGTCAGTGAATGAGCGTTTAAGAGATTTACGTAATTATAAAATTGATCAACTACTAAAGTTATTAATGAACTATCAGCAAATATGTATTTTTAGCCTATTGGTTTCAAAATGCAACAGAAGTTGAACAAGCGATAGGAAAAGGATGAATGTATGGTTTATTATACCATGTTTGCCTCTTTCTCACACTCTTTATTTATAAACTTACTGTACATTGAATGGAATCTATTCCTTTTTCGTGCTTTAAATTTACAATTTTGGCCAAAATTGTTAAAGTTTTGGCCCACAACACCAAACATCAGACCCTTCACGCAAGTTGTTTCAAATAAAGGTTAAGATTTAATTTACAGAAGAGCGTACTAACTCCATTTTGCCCGTTCATTATGCGGATTTGTGTTTAATACTCTAAGGACTAGTTCAGCTTTTAATCACAGCTTTACTGAGCCTGGCAGACCTTTCCTAATCTACCAGAGTAGGTTTTCACTGCACAAAAACATCAATACTGTCTTTTTGGCCTGAGTGTTACCGGGATTAGTTCTGTTTCAATGTGCTTTTCCCTGGAGCCTGACGCAACGTGGCCGACAAAACTGATCAGAAGTCAGTTTCCCAGAAGGGAAATGGTCTTGACTATAAACCTCCATCAGTACCAGACAGCAAAGATATAAAAGATATTAAAGTATAGCTAAAAAAATAAGAAAATCCTCATGTAGAGATAAAAGATATCAAATTATTATTTAACTATTTCTTATAAAATAAAATGTAAGGTCAAATATATTTTTGGGTTAAATTCTAATCAACACTCAAAATTAGCTGATAAGGAGATGCTTTAGGAGATGGTTAAAATTAGAACAAAATAAAACATATTTGAAGTTTTCTTTTTTTTATCAACAGAACATTTGAATGGTTTACTGTACTTTTAAATGATCACTGACCTCCGAACTCTTATCAACATCTGAGATGCAGAGAAAGACGCATTTCATTTATAAAGCGCAGACGTGACAATGAAACACAACTGGATGTTTCTCTTTGTTCCAAACAACGCGGCCCTCAACTCTTCATACACGCTGCTTCTTCTTTACATTCACAGCAACAACCTTCATGTACAGAGCAGACGCTTCTGAAGACACACGTGTAATAACGTACAACAACCCTCCCTACTTTATCAATTGAAGAGAGCGATATTCTCTCAAACAAATCAACTTTGCAACACATGTGCAACAGCAAAATGGCCCGTAGTTTAATCTATTGCCACCACAAACATGGAATGAAGGTTTGATGGCTGTGAGAATATAAAAAAGTACCTTAATAAAATAAATAAAAGGAATATGCAGATATGCTGACATAGAATTTGAGTTTGCGAATTGCGCAATTTGGACTTTTTATATCCAAATATGCAGGTGAATTAGAATTGGAAAATCGGCCATAGGTGTGAGTGAGAGTGTGAATGTGTGTGTCACCAATCCAGAGTGTGCCATTGCTTTTGTGTTGGGCATAAACTCAATCCAATTTTGAGGTCAAAGAACCAGCCAATCAGCGTCAGTAGGAGGGTCTACTGATGGGACAGTGGTGTCACCTGAAATCAATTTGCGGTTCATTCAAAACATTCAACCACTTAGTCACAGCCCACTGTGTATTAAAGACCCTCCCCCTGACACTGATTGGCTGCTTCTATCTTTCTTGCAATACAAATTTACGTTTAAATGTTATTTCTTTAACAAACGCATGGGAAACGTAATACAAATTGCAAACTGTTGTATTTAGTCTGTAATATGGAATCAGATTACTGCCAAAAGTAGCAAACGTAAAAATCTAAGAAACATCTTTTTTCTTGTTTGGACTTAAAAGGGCAGCTCTGACTCTTATTGATGAGAAGTTTGATAACGCTGTATTTTTATGTGTAGGAACAAAAATGTCTATTATTATTCTGAAGTAGGCTGCCACCACAACAGTTTGGCAAAATTATCCAAAAATAATACTATAATCACAGTTTGTTGTATACTAATATTTAAATTAAATAACTGTGTACCCTCGCTGTGACCACACTTCCTGGTCAAGCTGCTGCCAATCTGATTCACCCTAGCCAATCAGAGTAAGGGCCGCCCTCACGTGAAGCTTGTGCCAGAAGTCCAAACGCTAAAAAAAAGAAACGAACAAAAAAATCTAAAGCAAAAAAAAAAAAAACGTTTCTAGTGAAGACTGCAAGAGAAAAAAAATCTTAGAAATGTACATTTGATCGTTTTGGCACCTATCTGACTCCATAGAATACCGCTCCATATGCTAATGAACAGTCTGTATTTACTAAATTGCACAAATCACCCGATTGAAGCTACAAACCAGGAATCATGGGAGATGTAGTTTTGGTGTTTCTTCCCAATTGCCTGACTGAACAGAACAGCGTGTTGCTTGTGTAAAGCTGAACTCTTTTAATAGCAGTAGAAGGGTTGCCCGGTCAGCATCAACATCTCTCTTCCCTCGCACCTCCTCGGTGTCACTATTTAACTACATTCTTCCCACCTCCACCGTCCAAACATGTCCCATCACACCAGTTTGTTAGAAGCCGACTATTCATCACAGCCCCTCCGCGCAAACAGCTGAGGCATCTGAAAGACATGGCGGCTGGTGAAGAGGATAATGGATTGAGCGAAGAAAGAGGAGCAGATCAGCCACGATGTTTTCACACCAAACACTCACCTCAAGTTCTAAATCAATTTGACCGATGGCCTTCGATTCGAGATCGCTTTATGAGCTCGGTGTGTAAAAGCTGGTTGAATAGAGATAATAACCACTGCTCTTTCCATTCAAAGCTGAAGTTTTCTCTCTACTCATTTCTGGAATACGGCGAAGAATCAGGACGCTGAACATATAGAACATAGAAAAGATATTACGTTGAATCTTACATTATTCAACGTAATATAAATACTTACATTAGTATAAGATGTTACGTTGACCCTCGTACTGTGTTAGCTTTTTTTTAACTCTTGTGTTGGCGGGTCAGTTTTCACTTGCATTTTTTATCAGCTATAAAACATACTAAACCATTATTTATAGAGAGCTTTCTCTAATGTTGGCCCAAAATTGTGGAACGAGTTGCCGGCAAACATTAGGACCGGTTTTTAAATCCCTTTTAAAAACACCTTTTCTTCTTAGCATTTTAACCCAGTATGAGTTGTTGACTTTTACTGTATTTTATTGTCTTACCTTTGTTTTATATCTGTTTTATATCTTATTGTTGTTATAAGTTTGACTGTTGTGTGTACAGCACTTTGGTCAACTCGGATGTTGAAATTAAGGTGCTTGATAAATAAAGTTGAGTTGAGTTGAGTTGAGTATTTATCGCCAATTTTGTCACCGTCTTTTAGTTATCTTGGTAGTTTTCCTGATCCAATTATTATTTTCAAAGCTTTTTCTTCTAGGTCTTTAGGCCATTTTTAAAAAACAAATATACCCCTAAATATTTACTTGACAAAAATGGTACCTTAAAATGAAATACTTTTACAAAATAAAAGGTTGCTGTGTCCCCTTACTATTACTGAGGGACATTACAACACACAACTTTAGTAATTTTGTTTCCATTTTTGTTTTATTTATCAGTATTTTTAACAATATATACCGTTTATAGCATTTTTTCGAACATTAACATTCAAATCTTGAGTCCTTTTTTTCTCACTTTGGCTTGAAATTGTGCATATACTCAAGAAGTAGCAAGACACACACAGTTGCTATTTTTGTTTAACACTTTAAAGACAAATAGTAAAAGTTCAAAATCAATCGGTTATTTGACAAGAAGCTTAAGATGGAGTGACGTGATCATATTTGCGTCTTTGCGTTAGAGCCGACAATAATCTAATCGCGAGGTGATAAAAGCATGGATTCTAAATTCAAGACATTTCGATGGATAGAAAGGCTAGTTTTGCTTTATTCGAATTTATATATTTGCTGAAATATTGAATTAAATATAATTCGATCCCTTATAGAAATAAGAGAAGTTTCCCTTCTGAACTTTTTTATTTTTTTTTATTTTACTATTTTTTTTATCTACTACTACTTTTATCAATTTGTGGGCCTGAAAAAGTGGAATAAAAAAAAAAAACTGAATGAGTGATTTTATATATCCTGGCCCGCATAAGAGTAGAACTTCTCAAATACAGCATAGCCACAGGCACTTCCTGTTAAGGACGGATGCCAAAATATACCTTTAAAATAACGCGTGCAACCTAAGTGTAAGAGTTTAAAGCTGCCGTTTATCCTTGGAGTTGAGTTTCACACAATGCCTGTCAGTGTCCTCACAAATCTCCGCCGGGCAGGGTGGCTTCTCTCCTCCTAACGTTTCTGCTCGCACTCTTTGAAGTGAGGATGAGTGACGGTCGTGGTCTCCTCCGGCCCTGTAAAAATGGAGTCATCAGTAGCGCAGATGGCATTTCTCCTCTAATCCCGCGTGTGAATCGCACTCTTTCCTCTCCAGCCACCGCGGCCCAGCAGCTGAGCGCAGGACGTAAAGCTGTCATAGCGGAGCATTCTCGTAAATTTGCAGATTTACCCATTACAGATGTGGGGTGTGAAATGACTCAGATGGCTCCCGATGCACGCAACGCCACATGCAAATAAAGCTGTAGTGCTGTGGACGACTCTTCACTAACATCCATATCCACCAGCACAAACATGCTCTTCCCTGTGGATACATTAGAACAGAGAGGCGTTTGCAACACCAACGTTTGGGTTCGATTCCTGCAAAAAGCACGAACTATTTGTCTGTCTGTCTATCCATCCACCATTTGTCCGTCAATCTGTCTGTCTGTCTATCTATCTATCTATCTATCTATCTAACTATCCGTCTGTCTGTCTGTTCATCCTTTGTCCGTCTATCTATGTATCGATCTAGCTATCAATCTATCCATTCGTGGTTTGTCTATCTATCTATCTATCTATCTATCTATCTATCTATCTATCTATCTATCTATCTATCTATCTATCTATCCATCCATCTATCTATCTATCTATCTATCTATCTATCTATCTAAATATCTATCTATCTATCTATCTATCTATCTATCTATCTATCTATCTATCTATCTCTCTCTCTCTCTCTATCTATCTATCTATCTATCTATCTATCTATCTATCTATCTATCTATCTATCTATCTATCTATCTATCTATCTATCTATCCATCCATCCATCCATCTAATCATCCATCCAACTAACTATATATCTAAATCTGTATGTCTGTCGACATTTATCCTTTCATCCATCTGCCCGTTCATCTCCCAGTCTGTCCGTCTATCTGTATATTCATGAGATTAAAGCATAATACATAAAAAAGTTACACAACCGACGGTTCAGAGGCTATAAAGGTCTTGTGGTCTGGATCTTCCCATGTAGTCCACTCCAGGGTTTGAAGCCCTCGTGGAATGTGCAGCCAAACTTCTCCTGCAATAAAACCTGTAACCGAATACAGCATCTAATCCATCCAGGCCATGCAAAGCATACATCAGCTTTACAGAAGCCGAGTCCTCACAGGTCACGGCGGGATCCTAATAAAGACGGGGGGCGAGGAAAGATGGAGATGTTTTTGAGGCATCCCCACCCCGTCCCAACAGTTCATCACCGTACGGTTCCTCATTCTTCACAAATTTGTAGAATTCTAACTAGAATCGAAGTGGCTGCTGGTTACAGTCGGCGTCAGGCGTTGGTTATGCCTGTGAGATTTATTATGGGTGGTCTTGTGGGTGGGGAATGGGAGGCGTAATTGAATGTGACAAGTCCTAAAAACAGCATCAGTTACGACAATGTTTTCCCTGATAATTATATGTGTGCGTCTTAATCTTTTTATAATGTTTATATATACAGTATACTGATATATCGCTATATATACACACTGTAGATACTACATATACACGCACATGTGTGTGTGTGTGCAGTATATATAAATAATATAGTGTATTTAAATAAATCTTGGTTAGTCTGCGTGATCGTTCAATGAAAACCGTCGTTTTTATAAATGTTTTATAAAAATAATATAATATGTTATATATATTAGCGTAGGCAGCTTATTTGTACCAGCTTGTGTGTCTTCAGAAGCGTCTGCTCTGTACATGAAGGTTGTTGCTGTGAATGTAAAGAAGAAGCAACGTCTATGAAGAGTTGAGGGCCGCGTTGTTTGGAACGAAGAGAAACATCCAGTTGTGTTTCATTGTCACATGTGCGCTTTGAAATCAGAAGTGTCTTTCTTTTGATTCATGAAGCTTAGATACAACTCAGATATTGATCAGTGTTCGGAGGTCAGTAATGCATCGCAGTAATATAGGAAAAAATAATTCAGACATTGAGTACCACTTTTACAGGACGTAGCATCTTGTTAAGCAATCAAATAACACCCTCAAATCTTGAATATATAACATAAATAAAAATGAAGAAAACACAACAACTAAAGATGTTATTGTGGTCATTACTTACTGTTACTTAACTAATTACTTAAAAACTTGTTACTGTGTCAATACAGCACAGGTAGTACGTACAGTATTCGGAAATGTTAGACTATTATATCGAGATCACAACTTGTTTTTTTTTCACGAGAGAGTAAACTAAATGACGGACGATGTTCTCGTGACTTTTTTAATCAATTCATAATTTGATTTAATTCGCTTTTGCTGATTTAATTCGAGAACTGTAGGCACACACGAGTTACACATAATTCAGAAACTCGACAAAAACACACACAACTTCCATACTTATCACCTCACCTCTCGCAGCCACAGACTGGTGTAGTGTAGCATCACTTCACAACGATTGCTTCTCCAGATCGATTAACCACACCTTGTCTGTTCCATCGGCCAATCAGAAGTCTTGGCCGCTTGACCCGTCCACGCCACGACCACAACACTGTCTCCAGATCAGCATCACGAGGTCTTTAAAGTTCAAGCCCGACCAAGCCACACCGCTCTCTCGGCACTTCTGCAGTTTTCCTCTCAGACTCGCAGTGTTTGTTTTTCCGTCTGAAGTAGCATGAGACCTTCAGAAGACTTCAGAAGGGAGACGTGACTTCCACGAGAATGACTTTACAAACTCCGTGCGATGGCGTATCAGCACTTCATCCCCGTCGGCGGCTCTCCAGGCTTCTCCATCAGTTCGGTGTTCCCCGCGTCCCAGCAGCCTCCGTTTTTCCCGATCGGATGCGGGAAACGGTTTTACAGCGTGGTCCATGACACCATCCGCTTGGCGCTCGGGGAAGGCTCGTGTCCCGCTCAGGAGTCCAGGCAGCCCGGGCTGAAGCTGGAGGATGAGCCCGTGGTCCACCTGGAAGGAGATGAACTGTGGGCGCAGTTTCACAAAACCGGAACGGAGATGGTCATAACAAAGTCTGGAAGGTGAGATGAGTTTGGTAATTATCATTAACAGCAAATACACGTGTGTCACTAAAGTGTTTGTGTGTGTGATTTGTGTTTATACTCATATGTGTAGGTAGATTTGTTTATAGGTAAATCATCATGACTACACACAGGTGCACATTTACACGTATGCAATGCATGTGTAAATACACGGACACACACGCCCACACGTGTGTTTACGTGTATGCTGTATATGTATTTATATGTATACTGGTGGTGTATGTGTGTGTATAATTTATATAGCCAAATAATCTCTCTCTCCTTCTCTCTCTCTCTCTCTCTCTCTCTCTTTAAACTTTTTAAAATAAAAAAAAATGTTTTCTTATTTTTTTTCTTTTTAACAGATAACTCAGCTAAAATCGACAACAATCCTCTCTCTCCTTCTCTCTCTCTCTCTCTCTCTCTCTCTCTCTCTCTCTCTCTCTCTCTCTCTCTCTCTCTCTCTCTCCACACACACACACACACACACACACACACACACACACACACACACACACACACACACACACACACACACACACACGTGCAGTATGTAACAAGTAACACTGTGTTTCTCTGTGAGACGAATGTTCCCAGCTTTTAAAGTGCGCTGCAGCGGCTTTGACCGAAAAGCGATGTACATCCTGCTGATGGACATCGTAGCGGCTGATGACTTCAGATATAAGTTTTATAACTCCCGCTGGATGGTGGCTGGGAAGGCCGACCCCGAGATGCCCAAGCGGATGTACATCCATCCAGACAGTCCGGCTGCTGGAGAGCAGTGGATGTCCAAAGCCGTCACCTTCCATAAGCTCAAACTCACCAACAACATTTCTGACAAACATGGATTTGTGAGTAGATTAAATGCTACAAAAACATGTGATAGAATCTCCATTTGTTTTTGCCCTGAACAAAAAACTACATTAAAAACCATTTTTAATTTCTAAAACCTTTTTTTTATATAATATATTAAGAATATTATTTTTATGTTTCCAAAAAAATTGTTCAAAACTTTTTGTCCACGCGTTGTTGCTTTGCAGACAGTTTTAAACTCCATGCACAAATATCAGCCGAGGTTTCACGTTGTCCGAGCAAACGACCTCAGGCTTCCCTATAGTATGTTCAAAACATACGTGTTTCCGGAGACGGAATTCATCGCTGTGACGGCATATCAAAACGAGAAGGTGGGAAATGTGTGGAAATAAATGTCGTTTTAATATTTAATTATATTTACCTACTTTCATGTAATGGGAATAAAATAACGTATTATTTTATATACAATGTTTCAGTCACTTTTACCGCAAAAATGTATACAGAAAGTTGCTTAGAAATAAAGCTGTACTTTTTCAAATGTAAATCCTGAGTATTTTAATTTATTTTAAAATTTTAAAGATAGTTGTTTCATGAATTGTTTTTTACAGATAACTCAGCTAAAAATCGACAACAATCCTTTTGCCAAAGGATTTCGAGACACTGGAAACGGGAGACGAGAGAAGAGGTGAGGACATTTAATTCTTTCTTTCTTTTGTAATTTGTTAAACTGAGCTGGTGTGAAAAATGAAAAAAATTTCAGAGAATACATACCGTATCCCAAATCAATTTTAATACGTATAAATAGAATTAATATAGTGTGATCTGCTAGTCAAGCAAATATTTTTGTAGAATTTGTTTCCTTTAATTTTCATTTACATTATTTAATGATGAAAATTGTGGTTTTTCTTTTTGTATTTTATTTGTAGGAAACAATTGTCTGATCCTAAGACAGAAGTGGATGCGAAAAAGTCCTGCTTGTTTGCTGACGAATCACTTGACCAAAGTTTATTAAAGGATTTAGTGGAAGACCCCAACGTGGTCACGTCAACCTCAACAGGTGGGTGGGTGAAATAAATCACAAATCTCAAGGACTTGAATATTCTTTCTTTTTTTTTATTTTCTTCAGACACTAATGAAAGTGATATCGACGCATATGGAGATGAGAAGGAAAGCGACCGAGGCCAGAAATCAATTCCACAAGATGATCACAACTGCAGAGAAATTTCCACGACTGTGCAAGATACAAAAGACGATTCAAAGCCGGAGATACCAAAAAAAGACATAAAGGTCAACGTGAGACAAAAACACGATGACGAGGATTTATCAGCAGACACCAAAAATGATCTCGAAAACACGGCATTTTCTCCGAAAGCACCTTTACATCCGCACTTTTACGCTCCGAGCTCAGGCCTCATGAGTTCTGTGCCAACACACGTCTTGTCAAATTTATACCATTTGAACTATTTTGGAGCTGTGCCACTAGTAGGATCCGAAGCAACTGGTTCTTGGCTTACCAGAAGGTCAGATGAAGGTGAAGGTTGTGTTTCCTCAGCCTCATCCTCACTACACAGACGCATGCCAAACTCTAGTTTTCTGCAGCAAACGTCTTCTTCTCTGGTATGTTTAACTGGATATAAAATATACAAAATATCAAATAATAAAGGGCATTTATTTTCTGGCTTCAATTGTGCCATATTTTTTGTATGTGTCTTTACACAATTTTCTAACTTTTTAGTATTTTGAGTGCACCTTATAGTCTGGAAATTACGGTACAGCTGAAAATCAGAGTCAGAGACTTTTATTTTAAAAAAACGTAGTTGTCTCTCTAATGGGTTGATTAAGAATGAACATTATTTTCTTGTCATTACCTGTAATTATTTATTCAGATTTGTCTTCTTTTTTTACAGGGCGTTCAGGTTTTATCCCACGGAAACATCTTCTCTTATCCTCACGGTTACTTGACCACGTCTCCTGCCTGCTCCACCGCATTGAATTATCTTCACCAGCCTTCTTTTCTCAGCGCGAGCCATCGGACCCGACACAGACCGTGTCCACCTCCAGTGTGGCTCCGTGACCAGAAGACGCCACAGAACTTTAAACTGGAGTGTGAAACAATAAGGAGGAAAGGAGCTTGGGAAGTTTCCGGATCAACACAGATTCAATCCAAACCTGATGGTCAACCAGACACACGGTGAAAACAAAAATAGTAATAATGAAAGCAAGTAAAAGTTGTGCTGGTGTGTGTTTTACAGCTACGCATCCCAAAATCGAAATGATCTAATATATGACGCGTCTATTTATTCATCTCTCTGCTGTGCAATTGTGAATATTTCAGAATACAAAGTGGCAGAGCAACCAATAAACAATTGTTTTTTACCAGTTTTGTCTTTTTTCTTGGAAATAAAACAGGGTAAGAAATAAGAAATGAACCTGAAATAATTCTCCCTGCAGTTTTTGTTCAGTAAATTTTATGCGCGATTGTGTCAATTGTGTCATTACGTTATCAATTTAAAGGACTGACGTGTCATCTAACCAAATCAGTTGCGGATAATACGATATATTAATAAAAAAAAATACAATAAAAGAATTGTGACTGTGCTTCAGTTTCACCAGAGGAGGGCAGTATTGACCAAGCAAAGTCTGACCGACTTGGTAAACGTATGCTTTTGAAACATGTCTGACGTAGGCACATAAATAGGGTTTAATAATGTAAAAACTTACATTATTCATATGATTTATTCATTTATCCAGCGAAAAGCATGAAAAACACAAGAACTGAAATTGTAAAAAGAAACATGAGGACGCGTGAGTGTGACGTCATCTCTATGCGCCTGTGTTGATACACGGAAAAGCTCGATTTCGACGCTGTGTTAAACGGTTTAAAATAGTGGAAATGGCAACGATGCTGTGAGACGTCATCTACAGAGAAGCCCTGCACTCATGGAGCATCACTAGCAGATACACCATCTCGCGCTGGAAACATGCCGCAGATCTCCGTCAATTACATCCTGCTGTGCGGACAGTTCCTGCTGCTGTTGGCGGTGCTGCTCCTGCAGTGTCTGGACGGGATTCACTCGCAGAACTCCACCGAACCTCCGACAGACGCCGTCACCACCGCCAGCACGCCGCTCTACAGCGAACACACCGACGGGGAGAACGCCACGGAGAGCGCGACGCCGACCGAAGCAGCGAACCACAGCGAGCAGTTCGAGTACAGCCCGCCGACACCCGTCGTTCTCTGCCGATACCTGTGAGTTACCAACACACACACACACACACACACACACACACACACACATATACACACACACACACACACACACACACAC
>MU204367.1:4168834-4210986 GCA_017309775.1 Paedocypris sp. Pulau Singkep
CACACACACACACACACACACCTTCTCTCTCGCTTATGCAGACGCATACCTTCTCTCTCTCGTCCTTACACACGTCTATCTCTATTTCACACACACACACACACACACACGCACACACACGCACACACGCACACACACACACACACACACACACACACCTTGTCTTTCACAAACACACCTTCTCTTTCGCACTCTCTCTCTCACTCTCACACACACACACACACACACTCACCATGTTTAGTTCAAACTAATCTGACTGTGATCTGACTAACAGGATCTTCTCATTTTATCCTAAAACGTACTTTTTGTATAATTTTGTTTGATCTGATCAGTTTGATCAGTTTCTCAGCAGTCTTAATGACTCACACATACTGTGTATGTCATAAAGTAAGTTTTCCTTCAGCATTTTGTTCCTTAACCATCATAATTCTAACCAAAACTTCTTTGCATCCTCCAGCAAAAGTTCTCCACCTGGAACATAGGTCGCCACTTTAGTAAAACGTTTAAAATAATTGCGTTTGTATTTTATTTAGTCCGGAAGAGTTCATTTTCTGCCAAGATCCAGTCGATCACGGGGGAAACGTGTCGGCCTTTCAGGAACTTGGATACGGTTGTGTCAAGGCAAGTCTGCTTTTATTTTTGAAAACAAATGTCTAGCGATTCTTGACATCTCAAATAAATATATAAATACCGAATTTACACAAATATAAGATCCCCTTTTTTTCTCAAATTTTTGACGCTCCTAATCAAAAAAGATGTGGGTGCTTATAATCGACAATTTTAAACATGCCCATTTTTCCATATTTCAAGTCCGGAGCAACCACAAATAAACAAAAACGCGTCTCTTTTTGAACACAGATAATTAATGGACATTTTTATTCTTTAAAAACAATTTTTTGTTTCAATATTACTCAGGATGAACGATTCGATAATCTCGTGACAGCCGATCGCGCTGCTCTGTATCGAGAAGAATCATTCGCAATTTGTTCAAGTGAATGTTTTCAGATCATTTGTTTGTTCGTTCACTTTTCACGAGACAGCCGAAATGAACCAGTGACTCAAAATTATTCCCATTGCTGTTCAAGTGTAAAAGATCAGAGTCAGTTAAAAGAGTTGAACTTCCCTTCGCTAGCTAAGAATTCTGGGAGTTGGAGTTTTTTTTTTATGACTAGAATAGATTTTTTTAAACTAGTATTATTCAGGTAATAACGACATTGAAGTGATATGATCATAGTTAGGTTGCTAAATAAGTAAGAACTAGTACTTTAAGAGAAATTTAACGCTATTTAGCCAGAAATGTAAAAAAAAAAAATAAAAAAAAACACATTTTTTGGGAATTTTTATTTTGTGCCTCAAAAATTAGGGGGGTGCTTATATTCATGTAAACACGGGAAGTGATCTTTTTTATTTGTTTTTATTTAACCAAGTGTGCAGTGCATTAAACCTGTTGTGTGTGTGTGTGTTGTGGAGTAGTTTGGAGGTCAGGTCTACAAGGACGTCAACCACACTCAGGTGTTGTGCACGGCTCTGGACGGGATCGAGTGTGCAGGAGCCCGAGAGTTTCTCCGAGGCAACGAGCCGTGTATCAAGTGAGGAACACAGTGTTTACACAGTCAACTAGTGTTTGTGTTGTGGGTTCTTTAGAGTAGTTTGCACAGCACTACTGAACAATTCATTTTTATTTCATGCTTTTCAAGTACGTAATATACAACGACAAGCGTTTAAACAAGTTTCACCGATACAGCTGTTATTATGATTCGGTTATTTACTGTAGTATATTCTGCACAGAACGTGATTAAGTAGTATTAAAATGTGGCACGTAAATAAAAAAGAAACACAATTAATTGTTATTATAGTTTGAATCAATAAAATGTAAGTGTAAAAGAAGCAAGTTAAAAGGGATCACTCACGTTACTCACTCACTCACTCTCTTATTCTGAATCTTACTTTTTTATCAGTTTTTCATTTTTCCTAACCAAACCACACTCACTCACTCACTCACTCATCACCTTTACACACTCTCTCATCCTGAATCTTACTTTTATTTTTTTAAATCAGTTTTCCACTTTTCCTAATCACACTAGACTCACTTTTTACTCACTCTCTCATCCTGAATTTTACTTTTTATCAGTTTTCCATTTTTCCTAATCACACTACACACACTTTTTACTCAGTCACTCATACTCACTCACTCGTCCTGAAATCTTATTTTTTTATCGGTTTTACACTTTTCCTAATCATACCACACGCACTCACTTTTACACATTCTCCTATCATGAATCGTACTTTTTATGGGTTTCTCACTTTTCCTAGTCACACCTCACTCATTCACGTTTACACATTCTTCTATCACGATTCTTACTTTCTATAGGTTTCTCACTTTTCCTAATCACACCTCACTCTCTCACTCACAGTATAAACAAACACATTTGGATGGATGTGAAGCGTATCTACACAGTTGAAGTTTCTCCAGGTGTCTGAGGAGGCGTTGGCGTCACTAGAGGGCAGTGGTGGTCCGCAGCTGACTCTCCTGTGCTGTGGTCCGCAGGTACACGGGACACTACTTCATCACCACCCTGCTGTACTCCTTCTTCCTGGGCTGCTTCGGAGTGGACCGCTTCTGCCTGGGACACACGGGCACGGCGGTGGGCAAGCTGCTGACGCTGGGCGGGCTGGGCATCTGGTGGTTCGTGGATCTCATCCTGCTGATCACGGGGGGGTTGACGCCCAGCGACAGCAGCAACTGGTGCACGTTCTACTGATGGAGACGGAGATGGGTTTCTCACTTTGATTCGCGTCATTTTTTTAAAACGTAACGAATTTGCTGTAAATATGTGGTGTTGCGAGCTGTGGATAGAAAGGGGGATGATGGAGGGAAGTGCGTTTCTGTGGCGTGAGGAAGCTGTGCAGATGTTCCAGAACGCCTACAATGAGCCGTCAACAGCCAGATGTTGGGAAACAGCTGCACGGGCAATTAAAAGCAGACGCTGGTGGACTGTTAAGCAGGGGAATGGTGACGCTGACCCCAAGACAGAGATTTCACCCTTATTCATCTGTACTTCCCTGTTCCAGATGTGAGCTTGTGTGAAATGAATCACGTGAATGTTTTGCATTAAGTAAACCAGGAGCAGTGGGCAGCCTAACGCGGGCAGACATGGCGACTCTTTTTAATCGGGACACGATCATTTTGCCCCAAAAAGTGGCACATAATTGCGTTATGACATGATTTGGACTTTAAATACCTAAATATGTCTACATTCACAAATGCATATAAATATACGTATATAGGTATTCACACACATGCGAATAAAGATATTAATATAATTTTTGGTGTATCTATTATTATACTGTACTTTTCTTACCACTGGCACTCAATGTAAGAACAGCAAAGAAAGAATTTAATTCATACAATAAACGATTTGACTTTGACTTGTTTGTATTTTTATTTTTTTATATGATTTTTACTGTATACAATATACTGTATTTTTCAAACAAGTTACTACCGTCAAGTAATACATTTTTCCTTTTCTTAATTAATAGAAGAATTTAAATTCGGTTTGATATGTTTTATCTCAAAATGTTCAAATTGAGGCTAAAAAAAACCCAGTAGCTCCTGGTCAAGATTTGGTACTAATATTAATAAATCATAATTAGATAAATAGTAATAAACTGGGTTAGTCAAGACGCATACGATGCTCACTTCAAAGTGTTTATTTGTAGTTTTCATTAGTAACTTCTCACTATACAGTATCGCACTCAATCCCTAAACATTCACAAACAACTACATTCAGTATAAAAGTGTAAAGACAAAAAATACAAATGTACAAAATCAAACTCAAAGACACGTTTTAGTTCTGGTGCGTCAGTCCACTTCATCCGGAACCACGCTGAGAGTGACTTCCTCGTCCCCCCGCCGGACCACCACGGTCAGCACGCTGTGGGCCTGCACGGCCTGACTCACGTCCTCGGTGGATTGCACCGTCTGACCGTTGATGCTAATGATCACGTCCTGGCTGATCAGGCCGGCGCTACGACACAAACAAACGACAGATCAAACGCACATCGCGCGGTTTCTGTGATTTACGGTTTGTAAATCAGCCCCTTAAGTTAAGAATGCTTGACAATTCAAGTTCAAAATCCCGCCGGGAGTATTTTATCGTTAATATTGCTGGCGCCCTACTGAGAAAAAAAAAAAAGTCGTTGGGCAAATATGTAAAAGCCCCCCGTAGGCCACGGCGGTGTAAATCAGGGCCTGACTGAAGGTTGTGATGGCATGAACGTGTCCTCCGGGCTCAGATAGACGTGCAGGTGAGGGCGACGTACCTGTGAGCCGCTGTCCCGGGAATGACCTCGTACACATAGACCCCGGAAGTGACGTCTGGAAAGCTGCTCTCCTTCTCTCGGAGCTCCCTGATCATGCTGACCAAACACACAGACATGAGCTGAACACCACACTTGAGTCAAAGTAGCTTACTGTTGAAAGTACTCCGGTACAAGTCACCAATTGCAAAGAGACTTGAGTTAAAGTCGTAAAGGATCTGATTTGTAAAGATCTCGAGTTTTTACTTGTAATGAACTTAGCTGCAGCACGAAATGTGGAAAAAAAGAAACTCTTCATTTATGAGGTTTTACTTCCTAATGGAGAAATGAAATTGAACCACCTCCATGCCCAAAAAGTACAACTTAGCTCATAAACAGCATCCAGTACCTTCAGCATCCTGCAGATGGCAATATATTCGCCCAAGAAATTAATCACAATGGAAAAAGATGCCGACTTGTCACGCACAATCACAATGTAACAAGTAACGGAAAGTGTCCATTCAAATGTAGTGGAGTAAGGAGTACTGATACTCTTTTGATACTCAGTAGTACAAAGTAGCAAAAAAATTAAGTAAAAAAATCAGTCTCGAATAGTTGCTACTTGACCCATTACGTCGCCGTAACGCCATATTTACGTAAATAAATATTTAAACTCTTTATTATATCTAATGATTATCACATTCACAATCAGGATCATCATTTTGACATCATTTTTCTGACTTAAATATATCAACAGGACAAAACTCAAACTTTTTTTGCCCTTTGCAAAGACATCGAAATGAAAAACCGAGACGTACGCAGCTGAGAGCTGAAGCATCCGCACTCCCATGTATTTCTTCTTGGTCAACGTCCTTCCTGAAACCAAGGTGAAAGGAAGCGGCGAATCAGTGTGAAGTCTCGGAAAAAGCTCGTCTTCAAGAAGAGAAGCCAGAAACCTTTTCTCTGTCTGTCGTAGGAGGCGGCCAGAAACTGTCGGATGCGATCCGAAGGAATGGCGAATGAGATTCCCGCCGTGACCTTTAGCGTGTTTATGCCGATGACGTCCCCGTCCTTCAAAGCACAAACAAGAATATTAAAAATCGGAATAAAAATGGAAAAATAGGGAATAGCGAAGCAAGTAGCCCAAAACAACCCAAGTGGATTTATTAAATGTTAATTTTCGTTGTATGCGGCTTTGGCATCACTCAGGTTGTGCGTTCAATTCCCCGAAGAGCTTTAATTCTGCATTTTTGACTGCAATGTAAATCGCATTGGTGGACAATGTGCGCACGCCACACATTTATTTCTACATGAGACGTGTTCTAGTCACGTCAGATTTACCCTCAAAGCCGCTGGAAACACGAGTTTTTCCGTATTTCCAAACCGGTAAGATCCAATCTTATCGCATGCAATATTATTAGCATAATTCCTCCGGCTGCTATTGTGCACTTTAAATGGAAATGTGTTTATTGCAAAGCCAGACGCGGAGGCCCGAGGCTGTAGCCCGGACGTGCGGCGCGTTTGCCTTCACGAAAGATCAAGCGAATCATCGGAACCATTGCAGGTCCAGCAGGTCCAGATGGAAGCGGACGCAGAAACGAAGGGGAATCAAACGCAAAACTTTTGCAGATAGTTTTGAAACACAAATATGATGAATACGCACTAAAATCCATTTTTTAATGAAAAAGAGGAATAAATATTTACCAGGTTTACCAGTGGTCCTCCCGAGTTGCCGTACTGTGGAAATAAACACAACTTTAGTGATTCGTCACTCACATACGGCGACTGCGCCCGCGTTTACGTT
Organism: Paedocypris sp. Pulau Singkep; assembly: GCA_017309775.1. NCBI lineage: Eukaryota > Metazoa > Chordata > Actinopteri > Cypriniformes > Paedocypris > Paedocypris sp. Pulau Singkep. The sequence goes on from MU204367.1 coordinate 4,174,938, forward strand.
AATAATGGCGTCGGTTTGGATGTACTCCATGTCGGAGTCCTGCAAGCCGAGCTCGTGGCCTCCTCTGTGGGTCGTGCTGATGATCCCGGTGGTCACCGTGTTCTGGAGGGAAAACGGGCTTCCGACCGCCACCACGAACTCGCCCGGTCTGAGGTCCGAGGATCGACCCAGCAAGAGCACCGGCAGTGGGGTCTGCAAAAACAGACGAATATTTTTCAGATACGATTTTATTTTTTAGAAAATATCGTCTAAAAAATGAATGACGTTTAAACAAACCAGCTATGCTAATGAATAACCGTAATACGCGAGAATAAACGAAAATAAACCACTTGTTGCTACGGGACGGAGATTTTCGTATAAAATTTGAGTTTGTGAATTGTACTTGTTATTGCAAAGGGGGAAAAATCTTCCACCAACATGGACGTTGGCATTCATTTAGGTGTATAAATGGACAAAACGTACAAACATATTGAAAATAAATTCTGTTAGCGAGGTTGTTTCATGCACTCAAGTCGTTAAATCAATGATCGGCGTCTGACATTAATCTTGTGAATCTAATTGTGTTTAGGTTTTTTCTGTTTGTGTGTATCTAATGAAGTGCAAAAACAACAACAACAACAAAACGTCTTGAAACCGTTATTCTCGCTACAATGTGATGTGTGAATATAATCTGAACTTTTTCAAATTTGGGTTAGGGTTATTAAACTATTTCAAATTATGTCTGGAACATTTCTCAATATTTTCACATTTTAATCAGTTTGTTGAACCCGTTTCTAAATGTTATTAGTTTGTGGTGAGAAGGAACAAATGAGCAAATTGTCCCAAAACTTGTTGATTCTTGTCCTTGTTGCGGGCACAAATAAACGATTAGCGCCTACTAATTTATATATATGTATATGTGTATATATATATATATATAAATATATATATATATATATATATATATATATATATATATATATATATATATATATAATTTAAATATATATAAATAGAAAGAACAAAATAAATGTTGTGACTTAGAATACATTTTTTGGTTGCTTTCATCGAATCAGATTAAACAAACTTGCAAGCTTGCTGCAATTTTTTTTTTTTTTACATTTTCCGGAGGAATTGAAGGTCTCCACAAATTCCAAAAAGTAGCTGTGAATGAAATTTTGGTTATCGTTTTTTTATCGTTGATTTATTCGTGAAAGTTTTACAAATGTTTAGCTTCTACTCAAGCCAATGTTTTCCAGTGTCTTGAGGAGATACTACCAAACCATTGCTTCTCCGGTGAGGAAGTGGGCTTAACAAATTCATGGACTTCACACAGAGGAGTCCAAGACTTTTTCCCAGTTCCCGAGAAGAACTTCTTGCAAGGTTAAACCTGTTTTCTCCAATTCTGGCCTACTAGGGAAAACTCTCAAGGTTGATGGCGCTGTCCAAGACCTTTGCAGAACGATCTAACACGTTCCTCAGAAATGCCTGATCTTGCCCCTGCTTGCCCGCGCTCGGTTGGGCGCTTCTTCCTGTCTTCAGGCTGACGCACGGGGTTTGATTATCGGGCTGCTGGAGCAGGGCGCCTTGCTCCATCCCAACCTTGACTCGGCAGGCTACGGATTTCCATCTGCCTCGGCGCCATTCTTCTCCCGGAAACCGCAGGCCGCCGGGCACAGCTTGCCACTGAATTAAAGTGATTACCCGTCGCCGTGCTACATGCTGTTGCTATGGTCCAGGCTAGAGAGCCATTATTGGTGTTGGCAGTTGATGCTTCTTTCGCTGCATCTCTATCGCTGGTCGTCTCTACATTGGTTTTCACCAGATGGGCGGTTGTGTCTTCACGTCTGGAGATGTTGTTTTTGTTGGCGCAAATGGTCACAGGCTCCGATTGAGTGGAAGGCGTGGATTTGTAAGACGGATGAATTCTCATTGGAGGAAAACTAGGAACAAATGAGCCGCGTCTGGAAGCCCAAACTGGCTTTTGGTGGCAGGAGACCTCGCTGACTCGGCAAACATCTGCTCCGTGAGATTCATTCACCTCCAGCACCTGTGAAGTCTCAAGTAGCGTTCTCGACATGGCAACCGTGGGTTTATCCGTTGTTTTTATTTTTACGTGGTTGATTTGGTCCGGGTGGTCAGTGGTTCTTACCTCGGCGTCGATCTTGATGAGAGCGATGTCTATTTTCTGATCCACGTCTTTGATTGACGCGTCATACAGGACGCCGTTTTTTAGCTCCACCTTGACTCGTTGTTTATTGGACAACACGTGAGCATTAGTGACGATCCAACCGTCCTCGGACACTATAAAACCCGAACCAGTTGATAGGGGGACGTCTTGATTGGAGAACGGCAGTCTGGGGGAGGAGAAGTCAAAATTACTGTTGAGTTGTTTCTTGTAGCTCCAGTTAGTAGATGGTGTTCGCAACAAAAGGCCATTGGCTCGAGTCCCAGGTGAAACATGACGTTAATATGTGATGCAATAAAAGTCTCTGGATGGAAGTGTCTTATAAAAGCAAAGAGATCCATCAGAATACGAGTTTACAATAGTATGGAATTAGATTAGTGCCCAAAATCTCAATTACAAAAATGCAAAACTTTTTTTTCGATTGCCATCTTCATTTTTCGTTCGAAACTTTATTTTTTTGTTTCTGACTTTTTTGTGCCTTTGGATAGAAATTTTGGCACTAGCTTCGTGTGGGAGCGGCCCTCACTTTGATTGGCTGGGGAGAATGTGATTGGCAGCATTTGACTAGGAAGTGCGTTTTTGTTTGTTTCTTAGAAATTTATTTTTCTTGGTGTATTAAGTTTATTTTTGGAACTAATCTGATTCCATACAGTAAAGCCTTAAAGCCTTTTTTTAAAAATATGTTACATTTAAAAATGTATTCCCTAAACTTATCCAGAAAAAAAAATTAATCAATTTTAATTATTTTCATATTTTTTACATACACATTCTACATCTTTACAGTGGAACAGTCCTTTCTTAGCGTAGACTGTGAAATCCCCACCGTAAAAATTCCATTCGTTTTCTGAAGCACTTTTTCCATTTCTGGGCCCTTTATTTTAATTCTCTTATTTCTGATCATCAGTCTAATCAAATTTGAACTTTGCTAAAAAAAAATCCCAAAACACCACAAACTCAAACCAACATCTGCTCACTGACCTTCCAAACAGTTCCAGATGAACCACAGCTGGAGTTATCTTGTCCACCACATCTGCAATGAAGTTAAACTTGTAGCGCATGCTGCTGAGATTGCGTGAGCCTGTCGTGGGAAACACCAAACCAAGGATTAACATCACGTGACTGAACACGGATATCTGAATCCATGGAAGCCAGGAGCATTCTTCTCAAACACTGCATTTTTCCTGGAGGCAGAAATGCAAAAGTTGGAGTCGTTTTTTTGACAACACTCTGTAAAAAACGGAGCCTGACAACCACTGAAGTCAAAACCCTAAAGAAACGCCAAAATACGGCTGCTGCTCCACCGCAACTCAAAGGAACGTGGAGTGAGACTCACAAGCGCTTCATAAATCAATGTTACATGCTTATCACCGAGCTGACAGCAGGCATCAGGGTCCGTGCGGAGGATTCTCCAGAGCAAACACGCAAAATATATTCAAAGGTGATGCTGTCAAAAACTGTGTTGAATCTGACGCATTTTTGCCCTATGGTGACCTTTCGCTACTGAATTAAAAATCACATGACCTTTGGTGACCTTTCCAAGTGGGATTTAAGTGATACTGTTAGATGCCAATAATCCCAGCCTGGGAGATTTTTTCACGTCTATTTTTGCGACTTGATCGCTGATGACATTGTGTTTTCCAGCCCTGTGGGGATCCTCGGACCAACTGACAGAACCAGCCATGTGATTTTCATAGATGGATCATGTGTCCCTAGGCCTCGCTGTCAAAACCAAAGGAATTACAAGCTCCTGGCCAAAATCCAGAAATGATGATGTTAGTGTAAATGCAGAGGTGGCTTTTAGAACATCGCTGGAAGCTTCATGGAGTTTGGCTTGGACGTTGAAACTGCAATTAGCAAGGAGTTTTTGTTTAATTAAAATGTTAAGCCGTTAAGTAATTAGCACATTTTTAATTTGAAGTGTGCTAAACCAAATAGTTTTTTCGCCATTTAATGCAAACAATTACTCAGAAAACGTTTTTAATTCATTCGAAACCCCTAAATTATGAAACTAGCATGTATATTAAGCACAGGCTGGTTTTGATACAGTGTTTTTTGCATCTTGAATTGATATTCTACAGAATTAAGTTACGTTGGAAGTTATTTTTTTACTTGGTTTAACAGGAGATTGTAAACAATGTATTAAATATTTTTTTGTTAACCACATTGCCAATTACAAGAACATAAAGTATAATAGACCCTATGAGCCTCGTTAAAAAAACAAGGAATGAATAAATATAAATACGTGTATACATCATAATAAAACAAAATCATAAAATAATATTTCGCTTTTAGAATACTGTCCTAGCTATTTGAAGCAAACCATTTGATGGTTGTGGAAGACGCCATTAAAATTTCAGTTCATGTTTTAAAACCAACCAAAGTTAAAAGAAAGTCAGAACTGAACTTTGATTTGGCTTGCAACAACTAGTCTGAAGGAAACACGCGTCTTCAGTCGACACTTCAATGCGCAGTTCTGCCGAACGTCAGTGATGATGCCCGAGATTCTTTGACATTGAGAGAGATTTGAAACGCTCCTTCTTTACTGCAGACTGGAGCATAAATCCATCAGCTCATAAAAGCCTCTTCTTACTGTTTTATGAGGGATTGGGTTGAATTTAGCATGGAGCTGTAAAGTCAAGCTGTACGTACATTTTTTCTGATATGACATAGGCCATGCCATAATTTTTGTGTGCTTTTTTAACGTTTTACTTACACTTAAAAAACTGAAAAAGAGCTAAAAATCCAAACACTTTTTTAAATTGCCGTAGAAACACAGCGCATTATAAACCAAAATAAGCCCTGTATATGTACATTAATGTTTTACAGCAAATTACAGTTTTTTTGCATTAACGGCAAATTGCTGTTTTTTTTTTTTTTTTAGAAACTATCATGGTATGACATGTTAACTTGGATATAGTGCTGAAAATATTAACAAAAAATAGTTTGTGCAGCAAACATATAAAAAAGTTTAAAAAACAAACAACAGACCATAACCCTAACCCTACTACAGAATAATTTTACAGTATGTTGTTGGCACAGTACATTGCACAGTACATCTGATTTGTCTTTCGAAAACTTTTTCAGCACAGGTATTGTGATTTTTGTTAATGATTAATAATGTCGAATTACTTAATTATACTGTACATCCATCCATACATTTTCTACCGCTTAATTTCTGGGTCGTGGGGAGCTGGGGCCAATCTCTGATGTGGGTTATACAGTACACTCAGGTTTGGTGGCCAACCAATCACAGAGCGGAACACAGATTCACACACTCATTCACACTAATAGGCAATCACCTGAAACGCATGATTTTGGACTGTGGGAGGAAACCGGAAACCCAGAGGAGACCCACGCAATCACAATGACTAAACTATCATTACTTTGTATATGGTATTTAAATAATACTAAACATGTATTATAACTACAAATATGATTTGAATTGACATTTATTTTTAAAAGTCTTTAATTGTCCCACTGCGGGGAAATTGCACATCACAACAACAGTCAATTATATATATAAAAACATTTATATGAATAGTAAATATGCAAATAAGCCTGCATTAACATAAACAGAAATAACTCTGCACACACTATAAACAAACAAACAAACATAACCATAACACACCTCACACATAATGAATATTATATTTATTTACGTTTATTGCTCTACTATTTATTATAATTCAAGTTCAGAGCATTTTAAGGCGCTTTTCACAGTTTTAACTGTCTCAAAGCGCACGTGTGAATATTTAAGAGAATTGTTGCTTTTTATTCAATTGAATGTCTAGTTGTTGGTGTTAAATGGCTTTGATTATCACTATGGCTTATGACAAGACAAAGACAGTAATTACACCGTAATATTATCACATGTTCTTATCGCTATGAGTTGCATTAAATAACATTCTATCCACTTCACAAACTTCTTAAACTTTATCAGAGACAATTTTAACAGTGTTTATGAGCTTACGTTACCGGTTTCGCAGGGACCCCTCTGGATGAAGATCACAGCGGGGATTCCGCTGCTTTCAGCCCGTTTGTTTTCCGCTTTCAGGCGGCAGATACTCGGGTAAGTTCTTCCGTCGCTCCCGCACACCGGCGGGTGAGAGTCACACACGCACGTGCGGCGCTTTTCGGCGCGAAACTCACAGGTCATCCCCTCACCGCACGCGACCTGCCCGCGCTCCCCGCAAAAGTCGCCCTCGCCCGCCGCACACACCGGGCAGCAGTCACAGCGGTCCCGGGTCACCCCGAAGTAGCAGGACTGAGGGACGGACGAGCAGCCGGACGGGTCACACTGCTCCGGGCACCGCGGCGACGCTCTCCTCCGCAGGTCGCGGCCTTGCACCGCCGCCGCCGCCATGAACGCGCACGCCAGAACTTTCCACATGACCGCGCAAACTCTGAGAGGAGCAACTTTTTTGACTGTTTTTTTCTCCTTCTATTTCACAAACGCCGTTCCTGTTTTAATCTCCGGTATGTCCTTAACACCAGCGCGTTGACAGGTCTTGGTATTTGCATACTGTATTTGCCCAAACGGCAGGAAAAGGCGCCTCAAGTTGTGGCTTGTCGTCTGAGGAGGAGAAGTGTTCCAGGAGTTGGGGGTCTTCAGGAGGAAGATCAGGGAGGAGCTCCACACGCTTCACCTTTACACTTGACACTTCCACAGACACGGTTGTGTGGAGTCCTTTTGCTTTTCGTTTATGGACATTCTTCTGACATGTTTTTGTTTAGAGGTTTGGCTGGTTCGTCTAAACTGGTTAAACTGAAAAGTTTCTTTCTTCTCTCCTTAATCTTCATTTAACCCTATTACATCTTATTACTTGTTTATTTACATTCTTTCTATTACCTTCTTTCTTTCTTTCTTTCTTTCTTTCTTTACTTTCTTACTTTATCATTGTTTGTTCTCACACCTTATATTTTTATCTCTTATCTTTTCTTCCTTCTCTCTCTCTCTCTCTCTCTCTCTCTCTCTCTCTCTCTCTCTCTCTCTCTCTCTCTCTGTCTCTTTTTCTCTTTGTATTTTTCATTGTTGCTCTTTAATTTCACTCTGCCTGTATCTGTTTATTTTTCATCTGTTTATCTTTTTGTGTCATTACCCCCCCCCCCCTCTCGCTTTATTTGTATGTATGATTTAATTTACAGACTTTTTTTTTGATGCACTTGATTAAAAGTTTGGCTCGCTGTCTCCACAACTGCTGACATTCAGGCATTGTACGTGAGAGAAGATCGTCATATCCTGCAGCAGAAAGTCAATCCAGCCTCTGATCTTGCCTTTGCGCCGCAGTAGCACACACACACACACACACACACACACACACACACTCACACCCCTGTTTTGCCGACAGGTAGTGAAATGTGCTGACTATCTGATGCTGCTCATGGAGGGGAAATAAACTTCTGACTTCAAAAGGCTTCTCAACACGGACGTCCTCAAGTGGAAACATCATCTTCCTCTCCACATTCACCACCATTCGAAGTACAAGTATGTGATACGATAAATTCATATTTTATTAATCAAAAGTCCCAATTCTAAATTGCACCCGGCGTTTATAATAAATTACGTTAGAAATTGCAAATACACGCTTGTTTCCTCTGACGCCTATAGCTCTCCATAGGCAGATCGCTTTGACTGTGAAACTCATTTATTGTCGATAAAATTGACGAACTGACACGTAAATTAATCACAAGTCGGGCAGTTAGTCATTCTATTTTATTTTTCTAGTCTGTTTAATTCTGCTCAAGTCCAATGTATTTTATATGGAACACTAATAATTCATAATCGGGTGAGCGTTTCTGTGCATAAAGCTCCATGTGATCAGGGAAGCCACAGACGGACTACAAACAAAAAAAGAAAAGAATATTCCGGTTCAGATTTAGTCGGCCTGGGTGTCATTTATTTTTTATTGCGCTTCTGGTGCATTAGACTTTTTTTCTAACGTAACCTGTTTAGAAATCCTGATTCCTATGGGAAAAAATATTACTTTAAATCTGTAGCATGGATGCTAGCGATTACATTGTGACGCTCAGACCCCAGCCTCCTAAAGTCCTGCTCAGATGAACATGTCTTCCACCTGAACCTCAAGCTGATGATGGTACCACACCTCTGGAAGATCTTCTGCGTCATTCCAGTGCAAAAGACCTTGGAAGCTTCAGACTAGTAGCCCTCACGTCCCATCTGATGAAGACACTGGGGAGACTGGTCCTGGGTCACCTCAGAACATCATGTCCTTTGATTTCTCCAGTACCTTCAACACCATCCACCTGGTGCTTCTTTAACACAAACTGGAGGAGGCTGGTGTAGACCTCCTTTGGCGACAGTTTGTGAGAGCCAAGGTCTGTGTGTCTGACACTGATAAGCCCATCTGGGCACTGTACTGGGCCCTTTCCTCTTCACCTTCTATATGTCAGAAATCCACTTCTGAAAGATTTTCCATGACCCTGTGGTGGCATCAATCAACCTGCACGTCATGCTGGAGCAGCAGGATCACAACTGGTACAGAGATGAGATGGAAGAGATGGGACTGGATCCTCAGTAGTCCAGAAAGACTATATTCTCATCAATCCTGGACCAGGATCTCACCCACTGACGCGACCATGTTTCCTGTCTGTGTTTTAATTGTAGTGGCATGGTCGGCTCTTCCAGATATTCAGCTCTTTCAGAAGCTCATGACGAAATGTGCGTGGGAAGCTTTGAAACTCCCATTTTAAGACGCTATTATGAGCTCCAGCCCTGCATTGCCCTTGGCTGCATGGCTCCAGTAGGGGGCAGTGGTGATCCTTTCCTTAAGAAATGCATGCTTTCTTATAAACGTCAGCTTATAAATACCCTGATGCTACTTAGTTTTTCTTATAGCTGAACATTTATCTGCAGGACAAACGGACTTCTGATAATTTGAGGCAGCGTGAGCATGGATTTGTTATTCAGGGGTAAATATCGGGGGTCTGTGTTGTTATCTACAAGCTTTCCTGGAGTTTGCATCAGACGTCAGGAGAGACACGATGAGCAACAAGCTGAGCATGTGCTTTTACAAACAATGATGAGTCAATCCATATGTCATACATTCTGATGCTCCAGGAGAATCAGTGTTTCACGGCCCATGAAATGAGGTTATTATAGACTGTAGTCCACTGAGTGATTGCCCGAATGTTGCCATGTCCATAATCGATTCTCATTGATCATGTCTTCTCTGCTGCAACAGGCCGACATTATTGATCAGAAATCTACAATTAGTCAAGATCTCCAGGGCAGTGAAGCTCTTCTTGGAGGTTTGTCTGAGAAATCTAAAGTTTTTGTCTGGAATTGGAGGGTTGATCAGGAGCAAGTGAGAAGTTGGTGAAGATAGTGGCAGAATTTTGGTGTCTTCCAAGCTGGATATTACTCGGCATTGTCAATTCTATTTTGAATACACAAAATGGTGAACAATTTTCTTAGTTGAATTTTGCAAGTGTAGCCCGAAACAAATACAGAAATGGAGTTTAAAAATGAAAACAGACCAAGTTTATTATTACATTTTTTGCTTTTAATTTTTTGCTTTTGCATTTAATCTGATAATTTTGCTTATTCTGCTTTATTCTTCTTATTATTTGTGCTTTATTTATTAATTAAATGTAATTTACTTTATTACAATAAATTTAATGTAATTTAATAACGCAACATAATCCTTGACTTGAGTGATATCTTTCACCGTAAAAATGACTACTGTTATTAGTAATTTTTGTATAATTAGTATTAACCCTCGTTTTTGTTTTCCAGTTTATTTTTAATCATTAACTAAAAAAAAAAAAAAAAAAAAAAAATGCATCTATCGTCTCCAAATGATTGGCCACTATTACAAGGTGTGTCCCACCTTCAGGCCCAGAGTTGCTGTCATACCAGAAAATGGACGCATAGATATTTAAAAATAATAAAAAACATACTAAATAACCGTGTTATCTGAAAACATTTAAAGCCACAATGCACCCATTTATACATTTAAACTGATATTACTGTTTACATGGAAAAAAAAGCATTAAAATGCAGCGTAGTCGAAAAAAAAAAATAGTTAAGAAGTGAAAATATGTTCAATGACAGTATTTTCATACGGGATCCTAATGAATATGTATGACCCTGTCGTGTATTTGAATTCTCAACATGGAAAACCTGCTGGAAGGATGTGTTGCATTTTCAGTTATCCTTTAAAGATCTGTTTTCCCAAACTGTTTTTTTCATGTCGACCCTTCTGTTGAGATTTTGAAGCTTCATGCTCGTAGGTAAAAGCTCGGTGGATTGTGTCTATTTACATAATTGGAAAATGCTGCAAAAATGGTGAGATATGAGATGGATTCGGTGTTTGCCTACTTTACGTCACTGACATCAGTCACCGTCTGCTTACGTGTTTTCAAGCAAGGAGACGGCAGCCATTTTCAAGCAATTTGATTTTTGTTACGTGTATGACGTGCACTGTAAAAAATCTCCTTGTGAAAGCGGTAATCTACTGCTGTGGTTTTCAATAGAATACTGTAAAATTATGAGTTGTAACCATTTTTTTCATTTAACTCCTAAAGTGATGAAGCAAAATTATGTAAAAATATATAAGATCTAGTGAATGTAGTTGAATTAAATTCAGATTTCCGTTAATTCAATAGATCTGTATTTTTCTGGAAATTATCCAAGTACATTCACAGTGTGTTAATTGCCTTGCGGAAGATTAACATTAAAATGACTAAAAATGCTCTTCTCATTGTTCACAGCTTTCTCACGCTTTTCCTCACCTGTGCCATTTTGATGTCATCAATGCTTTCGATTTATAATTTAGCGTTGGCAACTTTTCCCTCGTGGGATGTTTTATGATGTGCTTGAAACCGGCCAGTAGTAAGGCAAAGAGTGATGATGGCGGGCGACTATGAATCAGACTGATTGTCGGCGTCAGTGGAAACAGAGCTGGGTGAGTAAAGATGACATGCTCATAGAGTTGAGCGATGGGAAGTGATTTAGATCTCGTGATGTGTTAATTAGACTGATCAGCACAGATTTGTTCACTGGCTTTTTGACTGATTGTATTGGTGCGTGTCATAAGGTTTAGTGTCAACTCATTATTATAGTAATGTGTAACTCAATCTGCTGTTCACGCTTTTGCGGATTTTGGAATTTTTTGATTTTGATGGTTAGCTTTGACTCCAGAAATGTAATAATGATTTTAAGTGATGGAGCCACAGTACATGAACACTCAAGGTGGCGAACTTGGAGGCCATACACAAATTCACATAATTCACAAATTCACATAAATGTGTAAGTTCACATAAATGTGACTTATTTTAAATCAAAAGCAATAAAACAGGAATAAAAGCAAGGCCCAACACAAGGGCAACGAGGTCGGAAATAAAAGAAAACAAAACGTGAAAAATATTAAGTAATTATTCATATAAAATTTGAATAAAATATAACAAATGAAGCCTAATAACAAAAATTCAAATTCAATTTTTGTTCCAATTGAAAACGCCCCTTCAATTCTAAACCCCCCTTAAAGGATCTGAAAACCCCCCTGAAAATGTTTATCCGTTTAAACTATTACACCTTCGCTTTTTTGAGTTTGCGGCATTTTTGTGATGTTTATTCATCCTTCAAAACTATGTTTTGAATCGTCTAGCTTTATAAATCATGGGATTTATTTTTTACGGCTGTGTTATTTTGAAATGCTTACAGTACTTGCTCTTAATTGGATTCTGATTTGTCGTCCTGAATGATAAACAGACACGTACAGCTAATTACAAATGCTCATAGTGATCCTCTGATCGAACCGAAGCGTCTGCGGGCAGCGTTTAAATCCAGCTCCAGATCTTTCTCAGCACCAGTGGTTTGCTGTGTGTTGACAGGTATTCCCAGGTTCTTCTGCATCGATTGGTGTTTTAACATCTAAAGGCTGGATCTCTCTGTCCAGCCGCTCCAAAGTTTGTTTTAGGCTTCCAGCTCACAATTAATTACACTAAACAAATCTGAAATATTAATTAAAAAAAAATACTTTTAGAGCAGTATTTGGAACTACCTGTAGTTTGGAATTAATTGGACAGACTTCCTTCTGTCGCCAGTTTCTTCTAACAGTGCAAAAAGAATTGAAGAATTATTTACATTTTTTTCTGTTCAGGAGAAATGGAGACTAGACAGAGTGAGAGTGTGAACGTGCGTGTGTGTGTGTGCGTGTGTGTGTGTGTGTGTCCTACTCTGTGATTGGTTGTCCACCAAAGATCCAGGGTGTGTGTCACACCCTCAGGCCCAGAGTTTCTGCAATTGGCACCAGCTCCTGAGACCCAGAAACGCGAAAGCGAATCAGAAAACAAATGGATGGACAAAAAAAAAAGAACTTTTGGGTTAACTAAATAAGAAATACAACTGCAGCTGTTTTGAAATGACATTATCTTAACCCTCGGGTTATGTTCGTCTCAGAGGAACATCAATAATATTCGTTGGTCAATTTGACCCGGGGGCATTTTTTGTTGCATATTATTTTTCAACTTTTAGTACGGGTCAATTTGACCAGAACAGTATCTTTGTAACATAACATATGATAATTACACCAAATAAGACAAGCAGTAGAAGTTTCAAAGTGAAAAGAATACTTTTGAGGTTTTTTAAATATATTTATACTTAATAATATTTATGAAAATTTTAATCAAACATAACAAGAGGATAAAAGAACATTCCAAGATCCAACTTCATCAACACACTCACACCAAACTTTGGAACACATTTTGAATGATTGTTTTACAGATGTGAAATGCATCGAAATCTCCAATGACCAGCTGTGTTATCAATGCTCCACAGTTCATGCAGAGTTGAGCTGGATGATCAGAGAGAACCTTGATCTCATCATCAAAACCTAAACTCCAATTCCACAGGTAGATGAACACAAACAGAATTGTCTGCTATTAATGTATGTGTCCAGCAAACTCTTAGAAAGACACCTTTGCTGTGCAGGTTCAGGACTGTTTGTGCCTGCTGAGGTGGTTTAGATCTTCCTCTCTCTCTCCCTTTGTTGGTTGGTTTGTTGGATGGTTGCAGGTCTGATGGGACTATGTATGGTGTGGTTGATGGAAAGTAAGAATGGATTGTGATTGGTTGTGCTTGTGTGTATGGCATTAAGGTTGGTTGAATGTTGTGGTTATTTTGAGGGGTTATGAGCCCAAGTTGCCCAAGTCAGACAGCGGCACAAATGTGATTGAACGTCTCCATGTTGGAGTTTGGCAGATGACCCATTTCCCAGGAATTATTAATTGGGTTTTTAAGACTGATTGCAGCCAATGATTCTTTAAGGGACAGTTGGCCTAAAAAGCCCCGAGATTCAGGTGAACTGCAGATAAAACTCATCGCCCGTGATCACTTTCACAGCGGATTTTGTCTAAGCGTTTCACTGTGTAATTCCCAGGAAATTTGTATTAATAATTATTCTGAGGTTTGAATTGGTTTGAAAGGTAGTTTAGCTTTTGTTTTAGCACTTGTAACGTAGTAACATAAAATAGTTTATGTTTTCTGCTGAAACATTTAAACATTTTCAGGGTTTTTTTTAAGTCCTAAAAGGCGAATACCTCTTGATTTAGTCAGATTCTGGCTTTCGATTAATTTTGTGCGTTTTCAGGAAACAATTACTTTTTTCCTACCAATTTTACACACTCAATTGAATTAAATTCAGCTTTATTTGTAAAGCACCTTAAAAGCAGCAAGAGTTGGCCAACGTGCTGTACACGACCAATAAAACCATCAAACATTTATAAGATGAAAAATATATAAAACAATGGTAAAACAATTAAAAGAAAACTGTAAAAACAGTACCGTACTCAAAGTCGTTATTTTATTGAAATTAGAAGTTTAAAGCGACCTATTTAATTGTTTTTTAGCAAATGTTCTTAAAATGCCATCAAATTTCTGGTTTCAATTTAATAAAAATAAAGTTTGATATGCATATTAGTCATTAAGTACTTCAGTAACCATCTCAAAGCTTTTTATTATGCACATACTGGGAAAGCACCAGCTCTACTTTTTGTCAGTTTTTTCGTTCTACAACTGGATTAAGTCTCGTAAAGAGCAAGACGGCAAATGAGAAGATATTCTGAACCAATTAAAAGTTTTTTTTTTTAAATAATTATACTATTTTTACATCCCGCCTTACTTTTTGTGCTTGCATAATATTGTTCATTAAATCTCTACTTCGGTCGTCTGGAGCTTTTACTGGTTTGCTTTATGAAATGCGATTGTTTGCTTGCAGCTTGGACAACACGTCAAAATCAATTGTTTAATGCATTCATGAAATGTCTAGTATTTAAGCTCATTTCTCTGTCACTTGATGCCAGGTGGTTGAACAGAAAAAGTTTGCAGTCCATCATCTCTGACAGCTAATCGATAAAAACTCTTCATTAAGTCCTCCTTTAATATTTTCATTCAGACTTGTATTTTCTAGCGTTTCTAAATAAATAAAGTGGTCGAAGTTTGGTTTTCACATCTATTTGTTAGCTGTAGATTCACAATAGGAGATTATCACAACAGGGTCACGGTGAATCAGATGATCACAAAACATTTTTTTTTTTGGAAGAAAATAGTTAGAATCTGTTATGGCACGAACAGTCTGTTGTTTTTTCCAAACACAGACGCTATTTTGTTACTCATGAAGAGAATAGATAGTCATGCTAATGCATTAGGACGTTAGCACTGGAGGTGCTGCCAGTTAAGATAACTGGTCTCAATCTCTTTTATTTTTTAAGATTAATTAGTGAGAAGGAAAGCTTCTCAGTTCCACCTCAAAAACTCAGTCCATTTTTCTGGAATAAGTGAAGTGGAGGTCGCGCAAGATCTCAGCTCATTTAGAGTGTTGGATATGGAAGCAATTAGACATAACGTTGTCTAAAGGCCACAGCAGGCATTTTTTTTTAGAGCCTTTTGGGAATTTAGTAATTACACTTGACACAATCTCAATCCTGTATCTACATTTAAAGAAGCTGCTTTCAAACCTCACTTATTGCCTGGATGCTAGTAGTAAATAATGTAAGTTTGTCAATATGGCCACTAGGGATTGTATTGAACTTGTGCTCTTAATCGTGCAGTGAAGTGAACACAGACGTACCTGGAGCAGTGGGCAGCCATAGCCGTGGCTCTTGGTGGGGTAGCAGAGCAACGTTTTTCATAAAAGAGCAGATCTGTGCATCTGTTTTCTCCACTCAGACGGTATATGATGTGTGTTCAGCATCGCCACAAGAGGGAAGGATGCTGGAATACATTACTCCACCCCACTGATAGATGGAGTAAGTGCTGGAAGGTCATTGCGGATGCAAACAGGCAGCTGATTTCCAAATGGTATGGAAATGAAATGCGGGCTTTACTCTCCCAACACATTTGTCCGCTCGCAAAAACCTGTTTGGATTGCATCTTCTGCTGATAATGTCTGATCTTGGATGAGGCACATGTTTAAACTTCATGTTATTTTGTGTTTGAGGCAAGATGGTAGATCTGGTGATGGTGACGTGAAGAATTGCCGTCTGGGCTGGAAGCAGTGTTGGGAGTAACGCGTTACAAAAGTAATGCATTACAATAATATATTAGTTTGTAACTAATAATCTGTTAGTGTAACGCATTACTAATTGTGTTTTCAGGAATATATTACTGGCTACATGCTAAGTAATGCTCGAGTTACATCAATTTTTTCACCCTTAAAAATAGTGTTGGAACAGACATGTATGTCATTCGTCTTTTGCTTGAGGAGTGTTGTGTACAGTATTGTGTGGTATAATTATGACAGTATTGTGTATTAAGTCATTCAAAATGAATGAAACGGCACTGAAGTTTACATAGTCCTGTTGTGTCTAATATGAATATTCCCAAGTTATTCACAGATACAGTATTGCCAGAAAATTGGGTTATGTCTACCATACTTTTAACACTTTGCCAATTATAAACTACGTATATTGTCATTGGTAGCATGGATAGGCCACAGTCATTATGCTACATCACCTACTACTGGATGTGAAATAAAATACAAGTAAAAGGTACATTTTGTTATTTTAGGATGTTAATTTCTACTACTGTAGTTATTTTGGTGAAAGTAACTTTAACACATTACAATTCTGAGACAGTAATATTGTAATGTACCGAATTACTTTTTACAAACATTTTTACGTAATGTCTAATGCATTACAATTTCGAAGGAACTTGCACAACACTGGCTTCCAATCGAATTTTGTAGATTTCAGTAATCGTCCCAGACTATTTTATGACTCAGTTTTTGCTCACATCAGCCTGGGAATGAGCAACTGGAGATACAGAAAGTGTCCTGAGACTTTCTCCGATTCCAATGGGACTGAACCTCCGTGTAACATCTCGGAATAACCGTGCCAAGAAGACACTTGAAGACAACATGACATTTTCAACTAATTTCCACCTAATCTCCTCTAGTAAGGACAATCTGTTCTGATTGATCCACGGGTTATGGTGAAGGTAACTTGTGAAATGTCAGTGGAAAAACATTGCAACCGATTTATACATTGTATTGCATGTGCTCTCATTCTTGAGTGGGTTGTATCGGGGTCTCCGGTTTTCTCCCACAGTCCAACAGCGAGACATTTGGAATTGGAAAACTGGACATGTGATTGAGAGTGCGACTGTGCGTGCTGCTCTGTGATTGGTTGGCCACCAATAAGGGCGTGTCCCTCTTTCAGGCACAGAAATTAAACAATGTTTCAATATTGTCTTAGGTAAACACGATTCCTTTAAAGTAAGAAACTAGTAGAGCGTAAGAATGAAAAGTACAGAAACAAAAATGACATTAAGATTTATCAGTTTGTCTTTTTATACATTATCACCTTTACTGATTTAACCCCCAATGCTTCATACTGTATTTGCCATAAATAATGCGGCAAAGTCGTAAAAGTGTCTTAGATGGCTTTCTTCACGACCATGTACTGTGGCGTTGCATTGACAGTGTATGACGGTCTTCCCTGTGGAGCGGGTCTGTGTGTCACACAGCGATCGGCCCTCCAGGAACACAGTCAAAGCTACAGAACACACACAGCAGGGGCCGGCAAAACAGCTGCTCTTGTACTAACTGTGCATATGGGACTTTAATCCGCCGTACTGCTGCATCTCTTCTTTTAAAGAGAAGACGGCTGCTGTGAAGCTGAATCAAGAATATCCAAAGTTTCACTTTCTACAGCTGCTGAATCATCTCAGTTTGCCATCCTTTTTTAAAATCATCTCTTGTTGTATCCAGAATGAATTTTATGCTAATGCCTTGGGCCTCCGCTTGTTTTGGAAAGTCACAATGTCACAATTTTGCATTTTAGACTTTATATTTTTTTTTCTACCAAATCATTGGCAGGGAATACTTGTTTTGATTAAATGAACTTCACATTAACTAGCACAATACGTATAACATTTTTTTTGTAGTTCTTTCTTCAAGTTCAAGCTCTTTTTATAGCACTTTTCTCAGTCCAAAAGACTTCCAAATTCCAAAAGATTATTTATACAAATATAAATCTTTATTTTGAGAGAAATTAGGTGTGTTGAAAGAAACCTAGGTGAACTTTGCACTCGTTTAGTGTAAATTTGTGTAAATCATTAGTGAAATGTGTATTCATTTAGGAGTCTGCCGCAAAATGGGGGTGAACTTCTCTATTGTATCTGTACGGAATTGGCCTTCAGAAAATTTTCGGAAAATCATTAGCCCCTGTCACACAGCAATGCTGGTAAATTGCAGGTAAATTACTGGAACGACTTTTCCGGTAAAGCAAAGCACTGTCATAGCCATTCACACAGCCTTTTAAAAATACCAGTATTTTCGGTGACATCATTAGCTGGCGTAGAGTACACGCGTGACCCTCGTCACGAGGGGAGAATGTTCTGATTGGCTCAGAGCAGTCGTTTACGTCAGCGCCTACTGATCATTTTGCGTGATTATTCCGGCAATCTTCGTTCTGTGTTCACACAGGGAAGTTTGCCAACAATGTACCGGGATCATTACAGCTGCCCTTGCCGGCAAATTTCCGAAACAAATTCACCTGCGTCTGTCTGTTCACACATGACTGCTTGCTGACAATTTACCAGTAAGGTCTGTATGTCTGAAAGGGGCTATTGATGAATTTCAAATGTAAAGCGAATATCACAAGCATAAAGTCTCGCCATCTTGTGGTGACAAGAATAATTGCACGTCAGTTTTTAGCCAGAAAATACTGATTCAGTGTGAGGAAAAAACAGCTTAGAAATCTGAAACAGAAAATGTGTGCAAACTTCACTTGGTGTCTCTTTCGTCAACAGCGTGCTGTGATTTATATTTACACCCACTGTTTTACCACTCATGGAAGGTTGTCTTAGTAAATGGGTAGATTAAACTGAAGCCACAGCATTACATTACACAACATTACATCTCAGGATAGTCACAGTTTAACAAGCAGTCTGTCAGCATTCACACAAGATGCACCGACGTTTCCGTAAGGTAGAACTTTCCCGGTGCGAAGCCGCCTGTTCTCCCGATGCGCGCTGCCTTACGGGTTTATTACTGATTGATGTTCCCTGTCATTTCCTAAACACGTCTATTTTTCTCCTGCTGTGCCATATGTTAACACAACGCAAAAGGTAAAGGAGGCTCCTTAGCTCTCCTGCCTTAACCAGCCTCTGATTTCACCTCGTTTTTCAGCATCTTTACATTTAAAAGTCCCGATGTTGATGTATTTTTCCTACCGTGTGGGTGATTAGAGAATGTAATGTTTTTCAGGAGAAAAGTCGGGCTGTAAATAGAAGGTCTGAAAGCCTGTGCAGACTCCACAGAGCCTTCATTTCTCTTCCCGTGTCACTTTTTGGTGTAATTTACTGGGACAGAGGCGGGTTTAATTGCTAATTGGTGTGAAATTAAGGCTTCATGAATTAGCAAGACAGTGAATCTTATTTATTTATCGTGTTTTCCTGCTGGGAATGTCTTGTCCGTGTTTCTTTATTAATGTCCACGCTGCGTTGTTTCTTCTTCCGATTTTGTATTTTAATTAGTCTGATTATCGCAGTCGATCCATTTGCGTATTCAGTGTAGGTTTAGTGTGGACGGTTGCTGACTATATAATAACCGAATCGCATTATTTTATAGCACAATATTCAATTTAGTTTTGTCAGAAATATTGGCTTTTCATGTAGACATTGAAGCGTTTAAAATACACAAAAATAAAGTCGGTACAAATCCTCAAAATTATGTATTTTGGTGAGACAGTCAAGCAATAATTTTGAAAATTTAAAAAAATTGAATTAATTTAAATGCTGGAATTCATAGCAACCAATCATAGTACAGTGACCAGGAATATCAATGAATATTAAGGAAACTTCGTCCTGTTAACATTCAGGGAATACAGAGCTGCTTTGTGGATGCACTGGGAAGCTTGTGGTGAAATTCCAGGAACAATCATCAGGTGAAGGACGGAGAGATGGATCATGTGAGCACAGATTAAATCTAGATGTCGACACAAATGTGCTTTTCTTCCATCTTCTTAAAATCTTTTCCATTTCTGGGTCACGAGGAGCTGGAGCCAATCATCTGGGTCTGAAGGCGGGGCCAATTTTTCATTCACGTTTTTTTCTCAGTTTGGAATAGATTCCATTCTGACTTGACAAGAGGAGAACATGGATACTCCACACAGAAAAGCCCAGACCAGGCCTTGAACTTGAGTCTATGATACTATATGTACTTCTTGATATGAGGCGTCCCACGATTTATCTCAAACATGCTTTTATTACGCATTATGAACGTCATTCACCAAGGCAACTCACTTTCATTCACTCGTCGTCTCCATTTTGGACGTCTCACTTGCATATGCCCAATTCTGCTCGGTACAGAGACGGTTATTCTCTCCCTCATTTGTTCAGCTTCACACCCCCTAGACCTCAGTGATTAAATGTTTGATGCCTATCTGTGTAGTCTGCAGCTCAGAGATCAGGGCCAGCTCCTCCAGCCAGCGGCTTCCCTGCATCCGCAATGAAAGGATGCGGAGAAAACCAAGCCACACTTCCAAGGCAACTCTTGGCTTTGGGGATCCGAAATTGCTTTGACATTAGTGCTGCACAATGCACTTCAAACAGAATTCCGAGATTGAACTGCCAAAGGAGATAAGATGGAGAGAAGATCAAACCCCAGTGATGTGCTTTATTGGCATGGCCGCTGGTGTGCCGCGGTAATTATTTGTGTTCCAGCCAGACCGCTGTTACGCTCGTGCCTGTGAGGTCTTTCTGACCCGAGTGTTACGGTCAAGTTTACAACCCCGAACAAACCCCGGCGTTTGCCTTTTACCGTCGGCCGTATATTCTTCTTTTGAAGGCGTGAAGGGAGGAGAGCAGAACTGGTTTTAAGTACTGTTCACTGGTGACGGACGACTTTGTCTGTCAGCGCAACTTTATCTCAGAACAAAAACAAAAAAACTTCTGGCTAAAAATGTTAAGATCTAAATATACACACACGTATTTATATACGTATATAGGTATGTCTGTGTGTATGTGTGCAATATTGTACTAAGCATATTATTACATTGCACATTACTAGATACAATTAATGCTCAAAAACATACAGCATGTTATGAAGCTGTATGTTTTTATCAAATGTACTTAAATATATACAAAATAAATGTACCAATATGCATCAATATACATACAGTATTTATTAAAACAAACAGTGATTTATGAACATTTGTATGTTAAGCATTGTAAAACAAACAAGCAAAAAGATGAAATATATATACGGAATACATATAAGAATTTATGTAATTATACACTGTATATAAATATATATACAGTTCAATCTAAATTATTAATGATAAATTACTTCCAACTAACTTCTAGGACTTTGTTGCATTCGTGTTATGTTGTCATGTTTTGTGTTGTAGTTCATGATTTTCTGTTTCTATTTTATCTTTTGATAAACATTCCTTTGCATAAATCTAGGAGTGTTTCAAGCAGCATATGTCAAATATTTTGCAGCTGATTTTGTCGTCATCTGCTTTGTGATGTCAGGAGGAATTATACACACCTTTACACTCCAATCCACGTCGGTCATTATGCTTTCAAAAGGCGTTTGGCAGACGGAGACGATGAAAGTCGGCCTGTTGTGCTCAATATTTTCTCATTTTCATCACGACAGTAGTAGTGATGCTTGTGGAGCTTTGTGTCCTAAGAAACGAGACCTCTGCTCCCGCGCAAGTTCTCTACCGCCGTCATTATTCTAGCAGCTTGAAAGGAATCCCGCCTGACATTTTGTGTTCCCTCATTCAACAAACGTGTGTATCGTGGCCTGATCATTTGTGAGTGTGTGACCCTGAAAAGATGCACTCTAAACACTTTACACCAAAAAAGACAATTTTGTCCAACTGCTTTTTCAATTCTGAAATCCCCGACCGGTGGGTTTCATAACCAGTGTTGGGAAGGTTCCTCTTAAAAAGTATTGAGTTACAGTCACTAGTTTCTCCTCACAAATACTAACAGAGTTTTTATGCAATTAAGTTGCATTGCTACCAGGGAACTACGTAATTAACAGGGAAACTAAGTATTGCATTACTTAAATGTTTCTTTTATTTCGTCAAATTACGTGGCTGCTCTCAATTTTAAACATGTTAAATGAATGAAGTATTAGATTATAATAATAATAATAATAATAATAATAATAATGAGTATTTGTAAGGCGCTTTTCACAGTTTAACTGTCTCAAAGCGCACAAAATATTGTTATAAAGCATTGTACATTAATCTAACCTATTTTAATATCATCTGATGATCAATTATCGAAGGAAAAAGTAAATATGTTAAAAAAAAGGTTAGTAACACAATTTATTTATAACATCGTTATTCCCCTCACTGTTCATAACTGGTGATCCTTGAGCAAGACCCTAACATGCCCCGACTTAAGCTTCCCACTGCTCCGGGTTTGTGTTTGCCACTACACTGTGTGTCTGTAGCTTTCACTGGATGACACGATTTTGATACTTCTCTTAGTGGCCATAATGACAAACTAACACTGAAGAGCAGCTGACTTCATGTCAACCACCTTTTGGGAGGGTGGCACTCTTAATATGTTGGGGTTTGCCACTGGAATCATACGCTTTATTCCTCAAGGTAACAGAAGGTCTAGAGGTTAACATTAACCCCTCGGTTCCTGTCGCTTTCTCCACCAGTCTTTTGTAGCTCTCTCGAGGCATCGTCTGCTTTCTGATATGATGTTATGAAGCTCCAGCCGTCCGATATTGCTGTGAAATTTACAGAGCTTAGAGAACTTATTGCAGGATGATATAATGTCTGGTGTCTAGACCTTTGGTATTTGAAGTGACTGGATTTAGTTCTAAGGACTTCTCGTCTTTGTCTCTAACACACGATGCCTCGTGGTTTCTCACTATGGTCTGGATTTTCCCATTCTTTAGGAATTATACTTTGAGAAACATGCTTTTAAACGCTCCACCGGGCAGGAATATTGGAATTTACGAGACACCTGGGAGAACTGCAGGTCTTTAGGCATCAGTGCCGTTCTAATTTTAAAGCCGACTGAATGTGCTCTCATATCTGTAGGTTCTCATCAGAAATAGATCTTTGGCTCCCACCAACAGACATATGGAACCATGTGGTGTTTTTCAACAGGCGTCTTCCAAGATGCTTTTTCTTCCAGTCATGTCGCCGCCGTCCGTTTGAGTTTGCTGGATGTGTCACCAGGGCCACGTCGGGAAGTTCTCGTTCCTTTGGCTTCTCCGTGGAGCAGATGTTCCTCTCCGCAACAGTTTAAAGGTAATGCACCTCTAATCCTGATGAGACGTGGAACAGCTTGTTCAGTTCTGAGATCAGTTTGTTGTCGGGCGGGTGATGGATCGAAACAAGCTGTTATAAAGCAGGATCGGGCAAACAGACTGTTCTAAAGCTGCGATTGTGTGTTCAAGCAACTCTTCAGAAGTAATGAAGCGCTAATCACACACATCCTCTTGTAGGCATTTGATCTCGAAATAAGCCGTAATGTTGCATATTTATAGTTCTTTAAGTGTATTAAACTGTAAAGCTGTTGCCCTGAGTTCCACGGCAAATGTTTTGCTTCATTAATGATAATTCTATAGGTGCTGATGCTTTTTGTTCTTCTTTAGGTTGGTAGAATAAAGCTGATTTCTCTACTGGGACCAAACTCCGGTAATTTGCCAGATGTTGTTCTATTAAAAGCTGGGATGTAGAAATTAGCAGTTAATGAAGCAGGGAAAAAGTGAGAAAAAATGGTATTGAGACGTGTATGTTAGTTATATCCGTCTCTTCATTTCGTGCAGTGCTCTTCCATTTTTGGGTCAAGAGCCAATCTCTCTGGGCCTGAAGCGAGACACGCCCACTGTTAGTGGCTAACCAATCACAGAGCGGGACACATTTACACTCCTACTCACATCTAAGGACAACTTCCCAGACTTCAATTCTTCTTAACTGAAGCAATCGCTTCACTGTACTACAAAGGGTTTAAGAGTTACAGAGATAAACGTGATTTTCATTGATTTCATGTGAAATCACTTCCTCTTTGGCCAGAAAGTGTTAGTCGGAAGTTGACGGCAATAATAAATTAATAATTGAAGTGAAATTGTAATTCTTAAATGTAATTAGTTCACTGTATTCAGTAATTAAGAGTCCTATTGTTGTGCTTTATTTGGAAAATACACATTTTTCACAATGGATTTGTCACTTTAGATTCGCTCTTTACTTATTTTCCTCATGGAACACGTTTCTGTGTTCTCATTTTTAAGTATATGTGCACTTATTTATGCTGATTTGAATTCCTCCTACAGTTTTCAGGTGGGTTCAGAGTTTTATCGTTGGCGGGTCAGTTCAACATCTTTCTTCTCTTTTGCTCAGCTATGAAGATGAAGTGATGATCTCCTGCTTTCCAATCTGAAACAAGCATGCTTAATTTATGGATTGTCTAAGAAACTCAAGCTAAAAAAAGTAAAATCTTGTCAAAACCATGAACTATATTTTTCTCCTCACTAGCGAATTAAATTTGCCCTTTTCCAGAGTTGAGTTTAGCACTATACTTTTCTGCAGGACAATTATTTGTATTTTCACCCTCTCTCTTGTTCTCTCTCTTTATATATAACTAGTTTTTATTTTTCTCTCTTTTACTCTCTCTCGCTCTCTCTTTATTTATCCAGCTATCTTTTTCTTGTTCTTATTTTTCTGTCTCTTTTTTTTTCATTCTCTTTTTTTCTCTTTCTCTTTCTTATTTTATTTTCTCTCTTTTTCTTGTTCCTTCTATTTATTTCGCTCTGTCTTTTTATTTCTCTTTCTTTGTCCCTCTCTCTCTCTCTCTTGAACTTGCACCGTTCAATCTCGGTGACACTGAATTGCATCCAGTTTGGACTCTGCTTGTTTCTTTCTTCGGCACAGTGGGACTGATTAAAAGGGCAGAAGTGATGGCCACTAACCTCTTTCTAATTTCCTTTTTTCCAATCTTTTTCGTTCTGATATTTCTTACAGGCTAATTCACATTGCAGTATCTTTCTGTACTTCCGTTCACTTTGTCAAACCCAAGTAGACAAGAACGAGTTTCATTCCTTCAATAATTGTGGTTTAAATGTTTTCACCTATTAAAACATAATGCCATATACATATCAAACAGGTCTATCAGGAACATGTCTGATTGGACAATTGAGAAAATGTTCTGGAATTTTGCCAACCAGTCCTGTTCTGGGAGATGAAATGAATTATGAATTCCCTCCATCTCTTTGCTCGTCTGAAAGGCTGCAAATGTGCAAAGCCCACGAAGGCAACGTGGACAAACATGATTTGTTGTAAGGACAAATCCCAAGCAGAGCAGAGGACACTGTACTTCCCGTGTAGAATGTGTAATATGTGTTCTGACTGAATGCTAGATGAGGACGCAGAGGGGATCTAGTGAGAAAAATGGCAGTCACATTCACAAGTTTCCTGGTGTTAGTTCTGAGATAAAATATTTCACTTTCGTGCACATGTGCCATAAATCTTATTGGGCTTTACATACACACAGTTCCCGCTTTTGTTGGACTTTTTTTTGTGCCTGCACCAACCAGCATGCTGAAACAGGTTTCTATGCTTGTAAAAATATTTTAAAGCCCCGTGTGTGCAGAAAAGTGCTGATGCTTTTATCAGCATCAGATAAAAGCTGATGTATTAAATAACAATATTTAAGCGTATTCATTTTAACAGTTTTTTTTAATTATTAGTTTTATTAACAATGGTAACAATAGAAGCTCTGGATTCTGTTAAAGACGGTAATCTACTGTAAAATTGTGATTTCTCAATAATGTAGATTTCCCAAAATGTTTTTTTTTCTTCGGTTTTTACAGCAAATGACAGCTTTTTTTATTTACACTCTGGGTTTCTTACGATGCATTATGAAAATCAGTAATTATTCATTAATACAATAGAATGTGTACTATAATATATAAAAATATGTAAAAAATTGTTCATGAAAAATGGTAAAACCATAGAAACTCTTTTGTGCTGTAAAATTTTGATTCCCTACTGTTTTTTGCACATATTTTTTTTATTATAGCAAAATATTGATATTTGTATGTACCACACAATAATCAAAGTAACTCGAGTCTATCCACGGTGGATAGTCAAGCAGTAATTTTCCGTTTATGCAATAAAACAGTTTGTTGCTGTAAAATAACAATTTATATATACAGTAAATGGAAAAAAAAAGTCATATATGCATTTATCCCTGAGGTCCGGATTTATTTTCGCTTTAGCTTTTTTTGACTCCAGGGCAGTTGGTTCATGAAAGGCATTAGTCTTTTCTGATCTTGACTGATATCTTCTTATCTCATAATAGGAATGGAGCTAGAAGGTTCTGCATGTGAATGCTGAGAGTTTCCCCCTCTTCTGGAAAAGTTTTCCCTGACATATAAACCACTCGACAACCGCCATTGAATCTGTTACTGACTGTCATGTTGACATTTGCACTTATATTCAGTGCGTGATTGCTGGGGTAATCTGCTTCTGATTGGCCGCTTGATTGACGAATCCCTGATGACAGCGGAATGAGCACATCTGCTAATAGAGACACCAGGAGTATAGCTGAAAGAAAAAAAACAACACCGAAAAATAACACCGAGCTGGTGTTTGCACAACCTGGTGGATTGATTGCTGTATTGATTGGTGCGAGGTTTGATTAGTTGAATTGCCAACAGCGTATTGTAAAATTACAATTCCCAAAAGTTTTTTTTTTTATTTACAGCAAAATACCGTTTTTTACTATCTACAAGTCATTACCATCTTCTCATGATGCGTGGCAAAAAAAAAAAAAACCCCAGCAATTTGCTGTTCATGCAAATATTGGATCTGAATTTCTTTATGAATGGTACATTTTTCAATATTTGTCATATATCACTTGGGAGAAAAGTGTCTGATAAATACTTTGGTTTAATGTCATAAGTGTGTCTTTAACATTCGTTATTTATTCATTTGATCTATTTAATAAGCATTTAGGAAAAGGCGAAACTTCTTTCCGCAGTCCCGACACAAATTCAGGAGAATTGTAGTCTAGATAGAGGCCTATGATTTGTGTGAGAATGTGTATGTCTGCTTGTCCTAATCTGTGATTGGTTGGCAACCAATTCAAGGTGTGTCCCACCTTCTGGTCCAGAGTTGCTCTGATTGGCTCCATCTCCCCGTGACCGAGAAATAGAAAGAGTTCAGAAAAAGGAAAGACGGACATGATTTTAGCTCTCTCTCACACACACACACACACACACACACACACACACACACACACGAGTCCTAATTTACGTCCTCGTTCAGAGAATTGCAATAAGTGGAATCCAAGGGAAAAACACTTCCAGTATCCATGGTGACGTCTCATTCAAGCGGCTGTTATCACAACTGTTGTGTCTGTGTGGTTCTTTTCACATTATAAAAATGAAGTGGGTTGTTCTCTGCAAAATGAGAAAATAAGCGTAGATCTGAATCTTGTGTACAAATAAATGATACAGCCTTTTTTGTAAATGGAAAAGGACTTTTGTTGAATGAACAAAAAGGTCACTTGCATGGGAAATGTGTCCGATTTTACCTGTGGGGAAATATCACAGGGATCGATGAATCACGGAATACAAATGTCAGACAAATCAAGGATGAAGCGCTGAAGGGAAACTCAGCCATCAGATTATATTTAAGCAAAGCGCTTTCCAGAACCAGGAGACTACTGTTCATAAAAAAGCAATGTTTTATTTAATTTCACTCATTTCTTTTGGTTGAATTTGTGTATTGATCATAGGGAAATGTCAGATGATGTTTATTTGCTGAGGTTTAGAAGAGGAAGTGATTTGTAGAATTATTTCAGCAGGACTTGGTTTATTCAGTGAATGTGTCGGTTTCTCAAGTGAATTCTCAATTCTTCCAATATTTCATGAGCACAAACAGCAGGAAAAAAGCACATGATAGGATGACAAGACGGACATTTCTTTCCCCATCCAACACTAATAAAATGTAGCAAATAAAAGTATTTTTTTTATTTACAAAACAATACTCAAGTTAATTCAAGTCTTCACATGATTCATTGTAAACAAAAGCAGCAATTTGTCATTAATGCAACAAAACTGTATTTTGCTGTAAACTATCAAAGTAAATGTACAGATCTTCACTATGTCATGCTTTTGAAGATTAAAAAAAAAAATTGTTTATTGTTATTATAACACACTACTCAAGTTAACTCAAGTCTATACACACTTCATTGTAAACTAAATGTGTTAATGCAAAAAAAAATTGTATTTTGCTGTAAAATATTCATTACTGTAAAAGTATCCAGGAGAGCAAATAAGGAAGCAATCGCTTTCCAAACTTTCTGAAATGATCGCTTCCGTAATTATTTCACAAACAAGCTCTGTTGTCTTTTAGCAGAGTTCATTTTATTGTGTTAAATTTTAACGTGATTTGTTTTAAGAATGACATAATCGTGAATCAATAGAAAGCCCATAAAAGCGAGCAAGCACAGCTAATGGCACCTTTCTTTGTTTTAGCGGGGAAGCGGTTCTTAGACTTAATTAAAACCAGTCTGATTTACCTCCCCGTCTTGCGGAATCATGTTAACCAGTCCTCGTCTGGAAGCACATTAAGAGTATGGATTTTAATTAGGAACCTTCATTATGTTCAATATATCACTGACTGTTTAGTGACTCTTCCCTGACATTTGTCTTCATCAAACAGGGGGAGATTTGAGAGCTTTTGTGACTGGATCTTGTTCTGTCTTTTTCAAACTTGGCTAATTTTCTCGTAACTGCAGAGGTTGAAGAAAAGCTAGACATTGGTAAAATGTTCCTTCTATCTATTTTCTATAAGGCACTTTGGGTAAAATCGTCCGACAGTTGAAACATTGATTTTTGTTTTCAATATGGAGATAATTTCCTGACATTAGTACTCAACCAAATTACTCAGCATTATTAACAAACTGAGTAAAATGTTTCCTGTTTTTCAATTTATAATACACACATAATTAAGTACAACATTTGACTGACCTTTAACCCTATTTCAAATGTTTAAAATGACATATTTATGCAAAAATTCCTGCCATATCATTTAAGATCCTGTATATCTGAATAAGTTGAATTAGTGCACAAGATAACGTGTGACAGATCCTGCCAAAAAAAATCAAAGTTCTTCACACACATAAAAGTGAGATGGAAAGCAGATGCGTGGATATTATTGATTCATTAACACTTGGCTTAAATCATTCACTGCATTCTGAGATTTAATTAGCAACCACCTGCTTCCCGGATGAGCGTTCATCAATAATATTCAGCTCCTTCTTATCGTAGCTGCTCGTTAATGATGATTGCTATTTTACACATGCCATTATGGGGAGAAGTCTCATATATATATACACATATATATATATATATATATATATATATATATATATATATATATATATATATATATATATATATATACTGTATATACGTCGTCTTTATGCAGTGGTGGGTGGTTGCGTTGTGTCCTGTTTTTTTTTTTTTTTTAATAATGGTTCTTAACAGGACACTTAACAGGGAAAAAATCACACTGGAAGTAAGAAGTAAGACTAAACTAAACAAAAGCATGATTATTTGAACAGACAGATCATATTGCATCCGGTAGATCCGTGCTAACGGCTAGCACCTGAAAACCAGTCCATAAGCACGCAAAAGCTTCAGAGCAAAAGAAAAACCGTTAAAAGCGAATAACACCGCAGTCAAACACAATCAAATCACAATTTCAATGTAAATACTAACATTGAAATATTAAAATACATTGAACATTGAAGTAAGCAAAACGACAATGAAGTGATAGGAGTCACCAGTTATATTTGTTAAAAAAATAAAGACATTTTTTTTAGAGAACAGTTGTGTAATTATGCTAACAAATAACAGAATAACAATTTCTTTTTACATTTTTTTTGTGCCTGAAAAATCAGGGTGTGGTTTAATTTGCGGGGTGCTTAAATTCACGTACATATGGTGTATATATTTTGTAAAATATTTAATACATTTTAAAAATACATTTAAATATATATATTTTTTGTGGATTGGAACAAATAGCATTCCAATAGTTTAAAGTATAAGTCTTTCTTTGGCACGGTGGCATAGTGTGGTCAGTCTGTGGTATAGATTCTATTCCTGCCGGTTTTACCAAGAATTTGTCAATTTTAATTTGCACTCTTTCAATCACAACCAAACGGAATGATATCAGTATTCTGGGTTTGACTTAAAATTTGAGCCAAGATTTTAAACTTGCAGGTTATAAAGTATTATGGCTCCTTTCATTCATGTGATTGGCGAATGTGGGCTCAAGTTTCCTGCCTGTTGGAGTTCCTAAAAACATGAATAAAAATGAACCATCTTGCATCTCACTCTATGCATGAGCATCCCACTGACCATGATATTTTATGAATATTGCTGTGCCCGAGACCTTGGTTTGTACTATTTAATATATTTAAAGTCTCCCCATTGATTTACTGGCGGAACCTTCTCCATGTTTATGAGAGTAAGCAGGCACCCACTCAACTTTATGAGCAGAAGGAAATGGAAAAATAATGACCCCATCCATTTTGAAAGTTCAAGCCGGTGCAAAGAAAAAGGTGCCGAAGTTAAACGCCGTAATGAACTCTAGTGAAAATGACAAGTAACATATTTCCGTACTTGTGAAACACACACACACACACACACACACTTAGTGTTGCACTCTTCACTTTTCACCCGCTTTATTGAATCGAATTGTTGTGGTTTTCCTTTTATTGCAGATTTCCAGAGAGGAACATGGTGTCTTTCGTTTTAATGCATTACTTTGACGAAACAGTGTCGTCTCTCAGAATCTTATCTCACAATTGATTCTCAAAAAATCAAACTCAAATTTTTATTGTCATATACACATTAGACATGATATAACATGCAGTGAAGTGTATTTTACAATCGTTCAGCGTTTAAACTAGATACAATAAAAATATAAGAGAAAAAATACAATAAGATAAAGATAAGAATCAAAATATGAATAAAAACAAGAAGATGAAAAAAAAGATTAAAAAAATACAATGAAAAGAGCAAAATACAGAATGCAAAAAGTGACTCAAGTGATCCATGTAAAGAGAAGACGTGTCAACTGATATGGAATCTGATCGCTCTATAAAATATAAAACAAAAAGTTAGTAAAACATCAAAAAAAAAATTTTTTTTTGGAACTTTGCAAGTAATATGTCCAGTACACAAATAGAATAATCTTTAGTTCTTATTTCACTAACTTGCTTCCCTTTATTCATTTCCTTTTATTCTCCCGTTTATGTTTGCACCGTTTCCTAAATGGTTTTATAATTGTACATGGCGCATGAAACTGTCCAGTTTTTTTGTTCCACAGTAACAGAGCCCTCTTAAAATGGTTTCGCTTTACTCCTCTTCATTACTAATAAATACTGGAAATAATTTTCTCACTAAAGAGAAAAAAAATATAGAGAAACTCGGCAGAAACATGCTTCACTGATTGCCGAGATCCTTTTGACAATAATTAAAAGGCCAGCGAAAGGGAGGCCATTATTTTGACCGTTTTCTGAGACGTGGCTCAGTTTCGTGCTGTAAATAACTGTTCTTTGCCGTGTAAAGTCAAAACACGACGGAGGAAAGACCGGCTCTGACAGTTTGTGCTGCACCAGAACCAGCACAAATGAGACAAATCTGCCTGTTATAGCAACGTTTATATCTAATTGTCTTCTGTCTATTTTTATTTCATTTTCTTTCTTTTACAGTGAAAAGATTCGAGTTTAAGACTTATCTTGATATTGAAGTAAGAGTTGAATGATCAATTTTTTAAGCAACAGGCTTTTATTAACTTAATAAATGTATATAACATATACTAAAACAGCACTAAATATGTATCCGTCTTCTATAAATAACTTTTAAATTAATGACTTTTCTAACTTTGAAAATTATCACTACAACGAGGCATTTCTAGGTTGATTGCTATACTATATGTTCCCGAATACTCTATTTTGCTCAAAAAAACGAAATACATTTTTTGTGTTTGAACTCCGGAATTGGGCAATTATCTTTTTATTGACCCAACGACATGTGCGGTTTCCAGAAGAAAGTGTTACTGTTTAAAGACTTTGCCGAGTTATTGCAGATAAACAATGAAACTTTTTTATGAGTTTAGCACATACTGTACTGTCATTTTTCTCAGGTGTAATGATCATATTTAGTCAGTTATTTTCTTGTTATAATGAAGCAATTACTATATTCTGCTCAATTAGTGTAGTGCATAATTGTTTTAATCAGAGGTGAACGGCTGCAGGAAGAAATTAAAAATACCTCTGGAATGTACTGTACGTTATTTATTCATGGATCTGTTATTTTACTGCTTTCTCTGTGATCAATATTTTACAAAGTAACTTTTAGTGATGCATTATTTAAATCTATTTTGGTGCTTTGAAGTCATTGGCTTCAAGAGAAGTCAAACATTTTATCTATCTATCTATCTATCTATCTATCTATCTATCTATCTATCTATCTATCTATCTATCCATCCATCCATCCATCCATCCATCCATCCATCCATCCATCCATCCATCCATCCATCGATCCATCGATCCATCGATCCATCCATCTATCTATCTATCTATCCATCTATCCATCTATCCATTTCTCTCTCTCTCTGTTTGTCACTCATTTTATCACAATTTTTCTTATCATTAGTCTTTCTATTCATTCTCTCTCTTTCTTTTTAGAGTTCTTGTATTCACCGTCTATAATTGTTCTCTTTCTTTCTTTCTTTCTTTCTTTTTTGTCCTTTTTATTTTGTTCTTCTTTCGTTCTTTTTGTTTCGTTCTTTTAATCTACGTAGCATTCCTTTTTTTTCTTTCATTAATTTTATCTTTCCCTCTTTCTTTCATTTATTTGTGTCTGTGTGTGTGTGTGTGTGTGTGTGTGTGTGTGTGTGTGTGTGTGTGTGTGTGTGTGAGAGAGTGAGTGTGTATGTTCATTATTCTGTCTAGTCATTCTGGAGTAAATGTACTTTTGACTTTGACCTTTCGTCCCACAGATTTCTCCTCCTGAGCTTAACCTTCTCCTGGCTTGTGTTAGGCGTTAAACTGTGGTTCGACAGATTATGTCGTCTTTTCACAGCTTTGTTTAAAACAGTCAGAAGTGAGTATGGTCCCGGAGGAGCTGTTTAACGCTTCAGTTAGCAAACATGCCACACGTGATGCAAACTATTCCTCATTATCAAAGCCTCCTACCTTGCAGCCCGCTGAGAAGCAAGCCATTCATCGTATAGTTTGGCAGCGGAACACTCCTTTAAAAACCAGACATCCCAGCTCGAACAAAGATCTAAAACATTCGCTCACATGTTTTTTAGCTCACAAACGACATAAAACGATTGTTGACAACATAAAACGTGACGAGTGGTATTTTTTTTAACTGAGTTGCTGTGGGAAAATCAGAGGCATTTTCAAAACTTCGATAATGACATTATGCAGTTCTCCAGTGTTTCACAATTTTTGTATCTGAATTTTGTGATTATTTTTTGTCTGTCATTTCTAATTATGCTGCATTTTAGATCAAAAACAGCATCCAGTACATTCAGCATCCAGCAGATGGCGATATTGTCTCATTCACACGAGAAATTAACGCGGTAGGAAAAGATGCCGACTTGTCGCCCACAATCACAATGTAAAAATTCAAGGAAAGTGTTCATTGAAATGTAGTGGAGTAAAGAGTACAGATACTCAATCACAAATGTAGTCAAGAAGAGAGTTACATATTATATTTTAGATATCCAGTACAAGTACAAAGTTGCCAAAATTACTTGCGTAAAGTAACAAAGTCAAAAGTGGAAAAGTTCTTTAAACCCTGGAAATCTGAGCACTGTGTTAATTTCGAATTGTTTTGTAGATGTGATACATGATGTGCATGTTTTGCAACAGTAAAGGTCAAATTGACATTTTGATTCTACATACTCGACGTCTCATCTAAATGCGACTAAATCGGACCAGTCGGTCATTGCATCCTGATTAACCGCAAAAGAGTGTATTGTTAAGAAAATCAGTATCGAATCCGGTGGCTGACTTTGTGAAGCTCAACTTGTGCGTCTAGAAATGGGAAATGAAAAGCTCTGTTCTCTGACTCAGTAGTTCATTGAGAATTTGCATTTAAAGCTTTGACAGGCGATAAATAATGCACACACAGGTAGAAATCCAGACTCACCGCAAAGCCTTTATTTTATTAATGTTCTTCCCACTGCAACAGTAGTTGATAATGGAAGTTCATTTAATCCTCAAGGAGTAGTAGGACAAATTCGAAACATAAATATGTAAATAATAGCCTGGGTGAGATTACTCCTATTTATCAATGTCAGGGCAACTGGCCACTCCAGTGCACTTGTTTTCCTCCCTACGAGGAATGAAGCTCACTGTTGCCTTGTAGATGTTGTCCATGTAGGTTGCAAGCATTAGCTTTGCTTACAATGCACCATTTCATACCAAAAATGCCTTTTAGAAGATTAAGCCGGATGACAGATGAGGTTAGACGGGAGCTTCTATAGATTATGTTTGCATTGTTCTTAGCAAGATAGAAAACACGCGTGTGAATGAATCGACCCAAGTGGATTGGAGGACTTAGGGTCAACGGTCCAGAACAATGGGGGCTGAAGATAGAAGGTGATGGGGCGTGGCCGTGCAGGAATGGGCGGTGAAATGTGTCCAGTGTGACAAAGACATAGCAAAACATGCAACAAATATATGAAAATGGAAAATCCTCAGCAATGGCGGCGTACGAGGCTATTATGATGGGATGTGGGGGATTGCAGAGGCTAAGCATATGCTAAGCTAATAAGCTAAAGAGCAAGACAGGATTTGATGTAAGGAAAAAATTAGCCTGCCATATATGTAAAACCACAGACTTTTATTTCGGATCAAACTCATTTTATAGCAAATAC
Organism: Paedocypris sp. Pulau Singkep; assembly: GCA_017309775.1. Taxonomy (NCBI): domain Eukaryota; kingdom Metazoa; phylum Chordata; class Actinopteri; order Cypriniformes; genus Paedocypris; species Paedocypris sp. Pulau Singkep. The sequence continues at coordinate 4,209,526 of MU204367.1, forward strand.
GACAAAACTAAAATCAGTTAAGACGACCTAGATGTACATTTCCAAAGATATATTGAACACCACTGTACCCCAAAGGGTTTAAGAGCCACAGAGGTAAACATCATTTTACAGGAACCGTTTCTATAGGTTTTTCGAGGCCTTGGACTTGGACTTGAACACTAAATGAAAGGAAATGTTCCAAAACTGTGGCACTGGAAAAATGACAGGAGACAGAGCTGAAGATGCTGAGATTCTCTTTGGGATCAGATCAAGAATTAAATGTTCTGGAAAGCCAGAAGAGGCGTTTTGGACTTGTTCTGAAGAGAGATTGTGAGTGTATGGGTAGAGGGATGCTGAGGTTGGAATTGTCAGGAGAACTAGAGGAGGACAAAAAAAAAACAGGGGCAAGTGGATGTGAGAGATGAGGATGCTGAGGATAATGCTAGATGGAGGCAGATGATTCGCTGTGTAGACCTTGAAGAGAAAAAGCTAAGGATCACGAAGACCGGTCTAAAAAGATAAAAAAGAGTCAGTTAAAATCTAGATTGAAAAGACATCTCTTCAAAGAAGCATATTTAAAACTGTACTAACATGTATGTTCAGTGACTAATACCAACAAATAGGAAGGCTGCATAAGGTAGAAGCCCGGAACCAAACCTCACCTGTACCAAAGCATCACAACATTTATTATTGTCTTGGAGCCCTTTAAAGTGCTAATAGCTTTTGTTCTTGCTTGTTTCACTCCCCTGCCGAGGTCCTGAGTGAAAAGCGCTATACAAAATAAACTTGAACTTAAATTAAAGAATAAAAGAAGGAAAAACTTGTAAAAGCATTTGTTGTGGTTTTTTAAAGACCACTGTGATGAACACACACACAATCCTATTGCGGTGTGGAGAAATAAAGCGAGTTTTTAGTGCTGGAGTCAATCTGCCATGATACGACTCTTAAAGGGAGTTGATGAGAAACCTTGATTCTTCACGGTTTCACTTATCTAAGGTTGCTTTAGTAATGATCCTACACTTCATAAACTCCAGACCTTGTGTGGGCGTCGTCTTCTTTATGGCGCTTCGTCCTCTAATCTGCAGGCCGTCCCAGGCCTGTGCTAAAGCTAGAAATGCCTGAAGTGATGGGATGATGAATATTCTGTTCAGCCTTTTTGCTTGTCTCAGTCAGTAAAAAGCCTCGAGAACAAGCGGGTGATGTTCAGATAGACGGATTTTGGCTGCTGACTCGCTGACTTTTCAATAAATCTACGAGGATGAAAATGCAGCGAGAATCAGAGCGGCTGAAGCTATAGATTCAGATTTAGATGAAGGCGTTTAGCAGACGCTTTTATCCCAAGCAACTTACGAGGAAACATTGAAAATGAAAAGTTCTTTCCTGGGAATTGAATCCATGAGTTGCGTTGCTGACACAAGTTCTACTGATTGAGCTGCACTGTAGTTACTTAGCTGCAACTTTCATGCGATATAGTGTTTTTTT
>MU204367.1:4211086-4233622 GCA_017309775.1 Paedocypris sp. Pulau Singkep
TCTCTCTCTCTCTCTCTCTCTCTCTCTCTCTCTCTCTCTCTCTCTCTCTCTCTCTCTCTCTCTCTCTCTCTCTCTCTCTCTCTCTCTCTATCTATCTCTCTTGTTACTCACTCTCACACACCTAAAGTAGTTCTCATAGTCATGCTATTATGCTATTATTATTATTTTTGGTTGTTATTATTATGTAATAAGTAAGTAATAATTATTGTTTTTATTGTTTTTATTATGCTTTGTCATTTCATGCAAATTTATTTTAAACAGAAATTCAGTTTTTTTTTCTTGTCAGCTTATTTTGTGTGAGTTGTGAAGTTTTAGTTCCAGTTTATTCCCGTTAATGTTTTGTCAAAATTGCTGCGTTTTAAGACGGCCGGTGTGACGTTCTCAAAATAAGTCATCCAGTCTGATTTTATTAGTAAACTGTTGTAATGACAGATGAGACTGATATCAGCGTCCTGCATAAATACTACACATAATCCACAGCACGGACGCTCTTCCTCACGTCTTCTTTTGTGTCCAAGCAATAAATAATTCTCTTTATTCTCTTCGGAATGTGCTTAATTAAAGCTGAATTTTCAGTTCACATGTCGCATGCAGTTTTCATCCTCTCCCAGGATTAAATTAGTATGTTGCTCACTAATCAAATTATTCCAAATAGAGAACTATATCAACTGAATGTATAAGTACACAAACTAAAAACTAGTAAATTATGTGAACACGAGTTTCCCAGTTTTACCAATTAACCGAAAGAAATGTAATTAATAATCTAAGGATGTTGACTCATCGTTTGAATCATGAAATAAATGCAACTGAAGTCGAAATCTTTTGTGTAAACGTGATGCGTCGTACTTTTGGCAAAACGCTTAAATAAATCTGTGGTATAACATATTGTTTAAATGTTTTTGGTTGTTTAAAGATGGCATGCACTAAAAAAATATATTAATCAATATAAAGAATAATTTATATAAATGATAGATCTATCTATCTATCTATCTATCTGTCTATCTATCTATCTATCTATCTATCTATCTATCTATCTATCTATCTATCTATCTATCTATCTATCTATCTATCTATCTATCTATCTATCTATCTATCTATCTATCTATCTATCTATCTATCTATCTATCTATCTATCTATCTATCTATCCATTCAACCAACCATTTTTTTATACATCCATCTATTCAATCATCTGTTTGTCTGTCTGTCTGTCTACCCATCCACTCATCCATCTATCCATCCACACATCCATCCATCCATCTATCGATCTGTCTGTCTGTCTGTCTACCCATCCATACATCCATTCATCTGTCCATCTATCTGTCTGTCTGTCTGTCTACCCATTCTTCCATACATTTTCCATCCATCCATCCATCCATCTGTTTGTCTGTCTGTCTGTCTGTCTGTCTACTCATCCACCCATTCATCTATCCATCCATCCACCCATCGATCTGTCTGTCTCTCTGTCGGCCCATCCATCCATCCATCCATCCATCTATCCATTCATCCATTCATCCATCCATCCATCCATCCATCTATCAATCCATCCATCCATCCATCTATCTATCTCTCTGTTGGTATACCCATCCATCCATCCATCTACTCACTTCAACTACACTTTTATCTGCACTCATTTCACCTTTTTGTCTCCTTGACATTATGACTAGACCAAACAGCAGAAGACCAATCAGAAGCGACCTGGCTCAAGCGCTTCATTTAGCGTCCTGACTCCGAGCGACTTGTGGTGTCCTGGACGCCGCCGCTAATCTCACCTTACGTATGAGCGGGTTCAGCTCCGTATATGTCAGATCCTGCGGGAAGGAGTCGGAGCGGATGAAAGAGAGACGCTTCTCGCTTTGGATGATGAGTAACACTGCGAGATGAGAACAACAGCTGTGACAAGCTCCAGCGTTAGTGGAACTGTTCTTGATCAGCAATCTGTCATTTGCGTCTGTCATCTGTTTAGAGCAACGGAGGAAGACGAGGACCGGCACATTATTAGAGGAAGTGACACGCATCCTTTCTAATGAGCAGGACCTGGAAATGAAGTGAAGGCCAAGAATCCGTCAGTCTGGGAGAAGGTGAAGTTTGATGTTCACACCTCTTGTTTACCTTCAGACGCACATGTACTGTAAGGAAGATTTACTCATGGGGATTTAATTCTGCGCTTCCGCACTCTTTGAAATAATGTAGGTTTCTCTAAAGTTGTTGGGCCATTTTGTTTATTTGTTTATCTTTTTTGATGTTTGCGTTGTTACACTATAAAAAAAAAATCCAGGTACATTTACATGAATATTTTACAGTTTTATATTCAAGTGAAAGTCAAATATTAGCGGCAAGTTGGTGTTTTCACAAGGCATCATGGGAAGACTTTAAACTTGGGCATTTTGGTGTAAATAAAAACAATATTACACTGTGATTCAGACAACTAAACAATATTTTTTATTATTTACCGCAAACTAAACGCCATTTAAATGATCTAGATCTAGTGATGCTTGCTGCTTTTTATTAAAATACACATTGCATATTTATTGTGTAAATTGTGCACAACTGTAAAAATGTCCCTGTAAAAACGGTAATAAACTGGTAGCGGAGCTTTTTTGAAGTGTACTGTGAAATCATGATTCTACTGTTTTGTAAATTTTCAGAATAATACTGGGTTTTTTTTATACAAGTCTTGATGCATTGTAAATGATGCATTGTAAAATTACAGCAACTTGCTGGTTTTTTTTTTTTTTTACTGTAAATTCACAGGGATTTTTGCAGTCTTGTTGGATTTAATGACCTGGAAAGTATTCTCATATACGTACATTTATTTCAAAATTTGATTCGCCAAATGTTTCAGGATATTTTATGCAATATTTCACACGTCGCCTGTCCTCATCCTTTTACGTAGCTGCCAAATCCACATCCACATCCTGGAGTGAGAAAGCCATCAGCCTGTTGCGTTCTTTAGCAAGTAGTAAAACTCAGCATCCGCATCCCTTTTCCTCCATCCGGGTCAACCATATGAGCAAATTTGCTGTTGAAAGTCCTGACCCAGCAACCAGTGCGGCTGCCCAGCTGAGATTACCTGCATGAGGAAGTGACCTCGGGGCAAAGCTGCCTGATGAATTCTCTTATGAAAAAAAAAAAAAAAGGGAAATAAAAAAAAAGTGGGGAAAAAAAGAGCGGCTTGTGATGGATGGTCCGGTCCCAGAGCCATTCCTCACGTGCCTCTCCAGCAGCTGCGCCGCCAGTTGTAATGGCCTCGGTAGGACGGAGCCGGGATGCTATTTTTCTTCTTAAGTACACAAAAAGTTGTCATGTTGATGCCAAAGTCAAGATATAAACCCTCCCCTGTGCATACAGTAATTAAAGGAATGGATCATAATGGCCAGTCAGTATTGTTAGACATAATTGGCTCTTGGATTAATTGTTGAGTTTTATTGATATATTTTGTGATTTAAAAACTTGTTTGAATATGTGGTGTGAAAAACAAAGCGAATAAGGATCAAAGACATGCTTTACTTGCTAAAACACCTAAGACTAGTTAATATTCGCCTTTGTAGTCCAGTTTGAATATTCATGAAGCCTTTTTGAATATCCGCAGTAATGACACAAACAATCTTTTAATTTGTCTAATTGTGTAAATGTTTTGTGGATTTTAAATACACTATGATTGTGATGATCAATTTAGGACGTTCTGTGTTATTTGTTTTTTTTTTTTTTTCCTCTCTGTTTTCCAGTGGCTCTTTGAGATTTTTTATTACTATTAATTGTGTGTTTGAATTTGCATACTGTTATGCTAAGTTTTTGGTATAAATGTAGAGACAGAAACATCGTTTTGTGATTATTCCAAAATACTTTGAAAAAAAGAATCTGCTTATAAACTGTAAAGTAGTTCATTAGGGATACTTGCTGTTGAATTATGCTTTTCAATTATTTATAATTTTTATTCATGGCTTATTTTTATATGTCATGGAAATTATTCTTAATTATTCAAATATTTGGATAAAAAAATTGTTGTGTCCCGCCTTCAAGCCCAAAGTTGCTGTGATTGGCTCCAGCTCCACGTGACCCAGAAATGGGAAAAGTGGTTCAGCAAATGGACGAATCATTCATGAATGAAAGGACGACAGATTTCAACCAGAAATATCATAAACAAATGCAAATTAGCGATTTTATTCATTAGCTATGAATAAAACTTCGGCTCCTACATGAACAAAAAGAAGTTTTGATTCCAATTTAATGTTCCGACACCATCTCAAAACATCCTTTCAGCGTAATAATGAAAGCCCAGCACCGCGACCCATCACGCTGACCTCTTCTCAGAAGCCGCAGTGTGTGTGATACCAGTAAAAAAAGTGCATTTTCTCTCCTTTGAACATCTTACCTTCTGCCCAATCCAGACGAGTTAAGCCCGCAGTGCAAAGCCACAGACAGGCTTCTTGTTTAATTGCTGTTAGGAGGAAATACAAGCTAGCAGCTATATCGTCGCGAGCATCACCGAGCGGCAGTTTGCTCCTGAAATGCTCATCAGGAGATGGTTAATGCATGAACTGCTGCTCGACAGCACGACAGGACTCGCGCGCTCATCAAAGACGGCCTGAGGGTCCCGAATGCCCCTCGGAGCCTCATGACACGGCTTAAAAACACTCTCCATTTGTTCAGCTCCTCTATTCGTTCATTCCACATTCCGTTTTTTGTCTTCTGAAGGCTTCCACGTTTCAGCTACCTGATTCGATTTGCTCTGCCTGGATGCCTGAGCTGTAAAGGTGGCTGTGAGCGGCTCGGAACCACAGCAGGAGCAGTCACTATCTGGAACTTTTCTCAGACTTTGGGCCCATTTAGACCGTGGTTTATTCGTATATTTTGACTTTTTTGCTTCCTTGTCTAGAGAAATGCAGGGAGCGGCCCGGCGTGGGTTCTGATTGGCTGATGGTGGCTTTGTTGTGAGTCGGTTGGACTGGTTCTGTTGGGTATTTGTTGCGTGAGGATTGATAGGATTCGCACGAGGCTGTGGGAAACAATATTGGATAAAAAAATGTACGGAATTAAATGTGGAAATTAGTCACTGTGTTCCTGGTCTGACAATGGAGTTGAGTTTTACTGGTGAGACCAATTTGGTTGAGTACTGTCACACACTTGGACTTCATCATCCAATTAACGTATTTACACAAATATAAGCACCCCCCTGGTTTTTCATGCACAAAATTAAAAAAAAATATATTTTTTATTTTTGTTTTTGGTTCAATTGCGTTAATATTTTCTTAAAAATACCATTTTTGTAGCCTGACTTGTGACTCATTTTGAACAAAATGTTGTAGTTTCTAGTAGTCAGGACTTAATTTCCCAAGATCCTTTGCTCCAGGCAGACTCCACCCATGCGCATAGCAATAGTTTCAAGCTCAGGCCTGTTTCAAGCTCTCTGTTTATCCAACGCTGTGTGAAGAGGAAGAATTATTATCCCCTGTGTAATATAATATATTGTACTGTATTTAGTTTAATCTAAAGAAGAACGGTTTGCACTCATGTTCTAAGGCTGGTCTTTGTGGAGATCTCTTCATGCTTGCGTGGGTTTCCTACACAGTTTGAAAATGTGCAGGTGCATTGGAGTTTGGTTAATTGCTTATAGGTGTGAGTGAGAGTGTGAAGTGCCTGTGTGTCTGTGTCTCCAACTTTGTGATTGGTTGGCCACCAATTCAGGGTGTGGCCTAGAGTTGCTGTGGCTCCAGGTTTCCATGAAATGGAAAAGTAGTTTAGAAAATGGATGGAGGATTATTTATTTGATTAGTCAATAGATGTCATGAACAGTTATTTTGCTGTTTTAAGTAGTTAACTAGTTATATATGTGGTAACCTTTAATAACAAAAATAAAAGCATTTTTGTTTCATTTTCCTAAATAGTTGTTTGAAATAAGTTAATGCAATGTATATATAGCTATTACAATATTCAAATGTAATTAGCCTTATTTTAACCTTTAGACATCAGACACAGACAAATGTTACTATTCACAATCATTGCTTTAGAAAAGTAATGTAGAAAGATAATCAATTAAAAAACGAATTAAACAAATTCACCAACTTATACCGTATTCAAGACTGAATGTACATCATGGTTTGAATGTGAAAGCCAAATCTTACATGTCCCTTAAAAATAATGGAAGAACTCCAGAAGAATGAGAAGAACTCATTCTTCTTTTTAAGACTAGTAATACGTCCCTGTTATAACTCGTCATGAGCTGTGCAGATTTGTTCCGCATGGCTCCATTACAAATGCGTTTTGACACCTTGTGAGATTTGAATACATCATTTGACGGCAAACGACTAGTTGTAAATGCAAATCTTCTTCCGCGCAGCATGTGCAGTCCGATTCTGCACAGTATTAACTAAATACACTTCAATCGCCGTCAGTTTTTTTTAGCTGGTGTTAACAAAACTGAGGTTTAACATTTGATGTCGGGAAATAATTTGCGGCAGTGAAACGGCGAGAACAATGACATTTGCAAAAGTGAAAAAAAAGCATTTGCTCTTTTAAAAGTGCCATTTTGTATATAATTACTGTTATAATTAAAACCCACTATGACTTTCCCTGGTGATGCAGCTACTAGTTTGCTTAAGCCTGTGTTTTCTCTGTCATACACAAACTTATATAAATGTATGTAATTATATAAAAGATTTCTGACTTCTAAGGCTTATAAAAATATCTCTTAGGTTTTTAAATCTTCACAGGCCGCCAGAGAGATGAGTGTGATATCACGCCACACAGAATTCAGTGAAGTCAGGTGCGATTTACTAAAAATTACTTTTAGCATCTTTACACGGGAGTGTAAATCTATTACATTTTGTGACTTCACTTTCGCTCACGTAAAATGTGGATAAAAAGCCAGTTAAAATAAGGATGAGACAGTGTGGAGTGATTTCACTTCAGTTGAGGATTATAAATTGTTATATTAATTTTATAATTTTTTACATTTAGAGGAATATTAAAAGGGTTTTTTTAAAAACAAAAAAAAAACCAAACACTTCAATATTGATTCGAATTATTTGGAAATAATCATTTTAACTACTACTACCACTACTACTACTACTACTACTACTAATAATAATAATAATGCACAAATATATTTATTTTTATTATTTTATACTATCATGACTATTATTATGATTGTTTTTTACTGGTTTACCAACCAACAAGTTGCTTTTTTAGTTGCTACATTTTTATCAGTATTTTGCAGACGTGGATATTCAAACTCTCGCTGGTTTCTCTCTCCTGCCGGGCACGAGCCGTATTCCACACTGGAGCGCTGACAAGACAGTGAGAGAAATATGACTCAATCCTTCCCCATCCATCACCAGCTGAACCTGCCTGGTGAAATACAAGCCCAGCGCTCCCAACAATGAGCCCTATCGTGTACGTTAGACCCCTTGCTGGAGTATTTATCACCGATGGAAAGGCACAATGGCTGATTCACAGGGCAGCGAGGCTGATAAAGCACACAGAGATGATCTCCAGGACGATTACGGAGTCTCCCTCCATGTCCTTTCTTGTGTTCCTGCTCCTCATCCGTGCCTCCAATAACCTCACCCAATATACTGTTTGGCTTTGGGGCTTTTTCCTTTTTGTTCTGGTGAAGGCGACCTCTACTGTGTTCGCTTGTCCTCATTTGGAGCGCTTTTCTTTGGGGAAATGTTGAATTTGAGAAAGCATTTTAGTCTCAGCGAGACAATGGGCTACTCATAACACGTCTCCTGTGGTTTTCCACCAAGTTTGTCTCGATGGTAGAATGGCTTTCTCACAAAATGGAACATTTATGAAGTTTGCAAATCGTACTTATGGATTATCAGATTTCCCAGGTTTTGCTTTTTGGGTGATATTATGTGACAGGGTAAGACACATACTTAGTGGTGTAAAAGTAGTGTAACATCTGGAGTGTTCAAGTAAATACAACACAGAATTCGTTCTTATGCTTTTCAGTCATTTATTGTACAGCGATGTCTCGGATTATCAACGTATGAAGTTACATTAACCACAAGCCAAGAAAATTCTTCCTTTAGAGTCCAATGTAAATCTAATGCATACACTCTGAGCTTTTTGTTTTGTTTTAGGTGTGTTTCTTGTACATAACATTAGGGTATTTTGAATTTTTTTTTTTGTTTTTTTGTTTTTTGGGAAGGCTTTACCCTTAATGAAAAAACACGTGAATGTTTGAAAATCTGAACGGAATTGTTCATAAACCGAAGCTGTTTATTTAATAGACCTATTTAGTTTTATGTTAGTATATATGTTCCAGTATTACAACATATGTTGAGGTGACTGGTATTCAGAAATGTAAAAAATTATGTTTGTGAACTGAGTTGTTCATAAACTGAAGCAATTGTCAACCAAGGCATCATTGTACTGTTTAATTCATATATTAGAACTATTTAGGTTTATGCTGCCTACATTTATGTCCAGTATTGTGACATATGTTGAGCTGACTGACAGTCATGTGACTCTTTGTTGTGTTGTAACTCTTTTGCAGCCGGTTGATTCATTGATTCATTTCTTCAGATGGAAAGGAAGCCACATGGACGTCATGTGTGAGTGAAGGTCTAAAGCTCCTTTGGATAGCCTTGTCCTTGATTTAGACAAATTAATATCTAGCAGCCAATAACTCTCTATGGCTCATCTAACCCGGTGTCTCCTCCGCTGGGTGAAAGGTGGAACAAGCCACACAAGCCTGGTAATATTATCACACTCGTGATTGATGATGCTAAGCTGAAAATGTACGAATGTAAGGCCTAAGGTAAAATATCAGGGCTATGCATGAAAAATTTCATATTTACATCCATGTGGTTGTATGTCGTCTTATATATTGATTTATGAAGAGAAAGCCATCAAACAAATAAACAGCTCGATAGAATCCTTGCTAGTTGACTTGATTGGTACAAATGTGTCCATACATCCATTTGCTAAACTGATTTTCTACTTCTGGGTCCCGGGGAGGTGGAGCCAATCAAAGCAACTCTGAGCCAGCCAATCAAAAAGCTTCTTGGACTGTGGAACATGCAAACTCCAAGTAGAAAGGCTTGAACTTGCCATCAATGTGAAACTGTTTACTTGACATTGTATTGATGTTTTGATGTCGAAACCATTTTCTTGAATCATGCAAACACAGATATAATGAATCAGTGGCATTTATAATTTGATTTCATTTGTTTTTATAGGTGTGATGCTCTTCGCCAGCTCTTACCGAGAGTCAACCATCATATAACCTCTGCCAAACTCAGTGAGTTCATGCTGCGATCTGAATAATTGTCCCGGTAGAAAAAAGTCCCAGTGGCAGCTGTTCCAGCAGAAGCCGTGTCTCCATCACATTCCATCATTTCACTTTAGTCCATTGATTAGATCCGTCAATGGGCCTCATTTGTGGTTGAAAATCATTTGAAAAATAGTTTATTAATAGACCCTGTCCTATAGGATCCGCATCTAAGTCACTATGAAATGAGAAAATAATTAGTGCATTTGTATTTACGTGTAAAACACTATTATATGCATTGTATTGTACAGAGGAGTACCTGAAAACCATACTTGAGTAAAAGTACGGATACCTTACTGTACTCCATTACAAGTTACAAGTCACCAATTCCAAGAGGACAAAGTATCCACTTTTAAAAACTTAAGTTGTTTACTCGTGCTGAATTTAGGCAAAAAAAAAAAATGTGAAAAACATAAAACTCTATTCATAAGGTTTTATTTTCTAATATTGAAATTAAATTTAACACCCCAATGTTTCAAAATGGCAAAACAAAATAGATGAAAAGGAACAAAAATTGTCTCATCAAATCCAAATGTAATAAAAAGTGCAACTTTATCATGTTCAGGTGATTTAGCTCATAAATATGTGATTAGCTTATAATAATTGTCGTCCACAATCACAATATAACAAGTAACGAAAAGTGTCCATTCAAATGTAGTGGAGTAAAAAGTACAGATACTCAATCCAAAATGTAATCACGTAAAGAGTTAAAGTTGCTAATATTTTCGAGACACAACACAATGTAGCCAGAAAAATACTTAGTAACAAAGTCCATCCTCCCAAGTACTTTACACTACTGGTATTGTATTGTATTGAATTGTATTGCCTCCAATTTTCCGGTATATCGTAAATACCAATGAGCGATACAATTAAGACACGCCCACTCATTTTTCACACACTCGGCAAAGAACGATTCATACAATTATTTCCAGTTTCATTTATACGTACTTATGGCAGCTTTGGTCTTATAAATCAACATATTCATGCGTGAAGCACAAACTCACTTTACTTCACGAGCTCAAGACAAGAAGACACGGAGAACGGCTGGATCACTGTACGCATTTACATATTACTAACTTAATATGTGTATATTACATATTAATAACTTAATAATACTACACATTTGATCAGTCTGGTCCAAGTTTGCTACATTAGATCCGGATGTGAGGACTATACATCCGTGTGGACAAGAACCAGCTCTGTTTTGACTGACCTTTTCAGAAAGCGGATGAAAAAGAGTGCAAACTGGAGTAAAACAACACCAAACCCCTTTGTATGAAATTGCAGTCGACCAATGATCCTGAAAAAGTGATTACATATGCACATGGGTGAAGAAAACACAGAATGGTCCGTTTTTAATTACATGATTAATGAGCTGGATGTCAGAAACCGATGTGGTGGGGGAGAAAAAGCCTGTTTTAATAAGCTTTTTTTCTCTGGTCGTGATATAATTATGGTGGTCTAATAAACACTTTGATGTTTAGCGTTTTTGACGCTGTCTTTCTCTCACGGCCTGTGACAGATTTCAAACCGCGTGTGATTATTTATTATACTCTGAGTGGCAGTTGAATTATTTGTCCTCAAATTTCTGGTTGTTTGGCTTATTTGCAAAAATCCATTCTAAATTTGAATAATGATAATGAGTTCAATAATGGATGAGAGTATTTTTCTTTAATATTTTAATGACTTTTGTCTGTAGATACTGTATATTGTACCGTTATCAGAAAAAACATATGTTGTGTTAAATAACTTGTTTCTTACTTTGTAAAAATTCTCATATTTAACGTTGATGTTTTACGGTAAATACAATTGTTTTGCATTAACTGCAACTTGCTGTTTTTTATTTACAGTACCGAATGCCATGGGAACCCATATTCACTTGTGCTTTGTATTACTATAAATTGAAAAAAATGTAAAGTAGGGAATAATACAATATGCTTTTGTAATCAACAGCTTTTTTTAATACTAGTTTTTCTTTTAATTGTGTTTTTAATGAAATGTTTGCAGTGTACTTCATATTTTGCACAGGTCCTGGAAGATCTGCATCCTAAAGAACATTCCGTGGAAATTTTCCATTGCGTATTATAACTCTTATTTTTTTTTTTTATAGATGATTAAAGTTAAAAAAAAAAAAAAAAAACAAGTATGAACATGCTATGGAAGCTTGTATTAAAAATATTCCCTGTAGTAGCACAAACAAGCTCTTGGACATGTATGAGACGCTCTTCAGACCCCCAAATCTTCTCATCGAGATCTCAGATATTGATGTCTTCTTGGATTACTTCTAAGTGCTGACTCTCGCTTTACCCCCTCGTCTCCGACGGCAGATTTCCATTCTATTGTTTCACCAGACGCAAGTCAATTACTCTATTTACTTGCCCTCGGAGGTTAACCGCAGAGCAAGTTCAGGGACTCTTAAGAGACTTCAAGCCAAACCTATCCAGTACTAGCCCACTCACTCATCAGAAGGAGAATCTTCCGAACAGAATTCGAGATCTTTCTCTGCATTAACTAGTCCTTCTGATGCTCCGCCATCCAGCTATTAACCAGATGGTGTGTGGAAACTAGAATGAAAATCTCATCAATCAGTCTGTCTATATTTCTTTCTGTCTGTCTCATTATATGTCTGTCTTCTCTAGTTAGTTTTCAGTCTGTCTTTCCATCTGTCCTGTGTGGCTAGCTAGTTGTCTATTTAATCCTCTATCCATATAACTAGTTATCTATCTGTCTTTCTATATGTCTGTCTGTCTGTCTTGTCTAGCTAGCTAGTTATCTGTCTGTCTTGTCTAGCTAGCTGTTATCTGTCTGTCTGTCTTCTTATCCATATAAATAGCTAGTTATCCGTCTGTCTTTTTTAATGACTGTTCTTCTGTCTGTCTTGTCTAGCTAGCTAGCTGGTTTTCTGTTTGTCTGTCTTCTTATCCATATAAATAGCTAGTTATCTGTCTGTCTTTCTATATGACTGTTCTTCTGTCTGTCTGTCTGTCTTGTCTAGCTAGCTAGTTATCTGTCTGTCTTTCTATATGACTGTCCTACTGTCTGTCTGTCTTCTCTAGGTAGCTAGTTGTCTGTGTATTTGCATATCCAGATAAATAGCTAGTTATCTATCTGTCTTTCTAGCTAGCTAGTATATATCTGTCCATCTGTTTGTCTGGTATTTTGTCTGTTAATTTGTTTGTATGTCAATTTGTCTAACTACTACAGGAGGGAAGCCCAAATGTGAGTGGATGCTATAAAGTAAACTAAAATATAAAGTGAACACTCAGATCTTCCTGAAAGCAATAGATTTCATTTCTCCAAAAGTATCTGCTGATTTGATTTAGGGCTTAGAGAACTTGTCTGAGAGCCCGGAAAGCGGATTGATATACAGATGCTTACATTTACTGATACCAGGACAGCATAATGATTGAAAAACAAGACATCTTCAACTTATGAGTGTATCTAGATCACAAACTAATTTCGTCTTAATCTGGTGAAATATTCTATGCAATTCTGGATGATTTCACTCTAGCTTTCAGAGTGAATTTTTTTATATATATATTTAAATATATATATATACACAGTATAAATTCAACATGTTTCTTCAACATGTCTATGCAGCATTCTTCTGTTTTTCAAAGCAAAAACAGCAAAACAATGTTTAATATTTCTCTTTTGGATTACTTGCATATTGAATAGTTTTACGTTTCTAACTGACGCCCACTTTGAAAGGTTATTCAAATTATACATTTGAATTGCTTTCTCAAATCTAATATTCTCTGCTCAGGTGCATCATTTATGTCTATTGGATATGTAAATTATTTCTCAGCGAAGGCCACCCTAAAGCCAGCATTATTAAATTATAATGACATCATAATATCTCTGTGTTGCCCTGTTTGAGATTCTATAATGTTTTTAGCAATTCTGAAGATTCATAGACTTTCTTTTGTTGTAAATAAATGACTCTTGTGAAAATTTAAAACACCAATTTAGATTTTGCACGTTATTTATACCTTGTGCTACACAGAAAAACAGTTAATTTCTTTTAAACAATGTACAAAATGCACAAATACGTATTTGTGGAATGTGTTATCTATATTTTTTTTTTCTTTTTTTTTTTCGATTTCTTTTGATGATGATGATGATGATGATGATGTGTAATGTTTGGCAGCTTTGGTCTTAATGTTCGATGGTGATAATCTTTTATCATGTTTTGATTATTGAAATGATGCTATTACAGTCAGGTTTTACATAGTATTGTCATTGTTATTGTTTTGTTATTACCATTTCGATTAGATTTACTGTATTTTAACAAATAACATTACTTGCCGGCAGAAAAACGGTGCGCACGCGCTCTTCAGCTGGCGTGGTGCTGAAGCTGAAGGGAAGAGCCTGACTCCGCCCACCACGGCTCGTCATTGGCTGGTTTCGCTTTTGAACGCGTGGCACCTGCAAGTCCTATCGCACTTGCACGCGCTTCTCCAGCAGTGGCACAAGTCGGCGTGAGTCAAGAAGTTCGACGCAGAATTATGACCGCCGAGTGTTTAGACTCCCGCAAACTCCCGAAGTGAGGAAGACGGACGGCGAACCACATGGCGACCGCTACAAACACTCACACGGTCGGTTTGCCTGTGTAAATGGCCAGTGAGAGCCGGAGCGGAGATGGGAAGTACGGGGAAGGGTCATCAGTTCTGCCCGGGGATCTTCGCTTTCCTCGTGCTCTGTCTTCCGCGTGTCAGCGGTCGAGGTAAGATGAGATGTTTTTCACATTTACTCATGAACTGTATTGCAGTTTCTCTCATTATCGCGCTATCCTGTGGGAAAACTTTGGCATTTCACTGGTGTTTTAACAAGGGCTTTTCATTACACCGTTTGCTCAGGAGACCGAGCGGTTACCTCAGTAAACATTTTACTCTGTGTTCTACTGTACAAAAACAACGTGTTTATCGCGACATTTTGCTAGTGGTTTACTCCATTCACTGCTTCGGTTGTAGATTTGCAGTTGATGCGTTCACGTTGTTAATCGGAGTCACATTAATGGCAGAATAATGTATGAAGAACGGCTTTCTTTCAGTAATATTATGTAATATTTGTATGTGTACGGTGTCTTTGTGTGGTGAAAGTCGCCTATAAATAAAATGTGTTATTATTCATAAACACCAACGTATTCACCTGAAGCGTCTAAATGTGAAATATCAAGGTGGAAATTAACTTGATCAGTATTTCGTTCGGAATCCCTTGACAATTCATGTTATTGAATTAGTATAAGTATTTTTTTCTGCTAATTTTCTTTTTTGATAAACATGTTTAATAGCCAGCTGAATATTTTAACTGTCAGTCTCATTTACTGTACTTGACACTAACTGAATCCCTCCTTGAAATCCAAGCGTCCAGTTACCAATTTGACCAAATATTTCACCTAATTTGACTTGAGAATGTCACAGTTGAGTCTCAATCCTCTTCACAAAATCAGATTTGCATGATTTATGCGAAAAAAAAAACATTCATCTTACGAGAAACTAGTGACGTTTCATTAGGTTTCTGCACTAGGTTTGGACTGTATAGTAAATGAACACTTTAAAAAGTGAAAAAAAAAAAACATTTTGCTATTGGAAACAAAACAAAAATGAGATTCAAGTGGTTTAATTATACAGACATTTGTGTGTTTTGCCATGTATAGGTAAAGAAACTTGAGGCTTAAAGCTTCATCATGGTTCCATCACATTTTTAATTTTATCTAATTTTTATATATTTAATTAATATCGTTTACAACAGTAATCAGGAATTCCCGTTGAGATATCGCTACATTGCAGAGTTATTGTGCCGGACAACTTTTCATACCACTATGAATAATTTCTCAGGTTTTCACTTTGTGTCCATAAGCAATTTTTATCCTCTTCTCCTTTTTGCTTTCATCTCCGTCGACACTGACACGTCTCACATCCGTCTAGGATTCACAAAAGGTCAATCATAAGTGACTCGGGGGCTGTTAATGGTTGTCTTCGATATCTCAGGAGGCCTGTCATGTTAAACTCTGGATGTTTTGATATAATGTGGATGAACATCACGTCTCCACTTTGTGCTCGACTAGCAAGAAGGTTCCGGAACGGAAGGGTTCCGTGCTTCGCGGCTCTCGGCGAGTCCTCTGGGGCTTGTCTTATACATTTAAAAGGGCACAGGATGAATGCACTCGAGCATGTCTACCCTCCAATGGCACGCGATGGGCTTTTTTTGTACACACCGGTATTGGAACAAGTGATTTGAGTACGTTTAATAAAGCTGAAGTAATTGTAAAGCACCAAAAAAGTCTGGAAACGTACTGTTGAGGCCACTAGGTGCTTCTCGCATTAATATGTAAGAGTGTTTCTAGTTGCCCGAGGTGACTGAATTAGTTTTCTGTCATTCTGACGGAGCCAGATTATGTGAATTAAGCTGGCTGTTTTGTGCGAGCATGTCTTTATCCGGAATGATTTCAGATATTGTGCATCTAAAGTGGGGAAACTCCTCCAAAGTCCAATAGAAATCTGCAAGTTGTTGTTGATGCGTGTTTGTCTGACTCTATAATTTATTTTTTTTTTAACCATTAACTAGGAATATACAGTAAATTGTCGCATAAATCCCAGGCGCTGTCGTTTCAAGGTTACACATGTCATTTCAGGTTGCCATGATCTGCTAGTAAAATGCTCCGGCGAGAGATAATGTAGCGGCTACAATGGAAACATCAGAGCTGTATTTTCCTCAGAGTTATAAAAATCCATCAGCTGGAGACTGCGGTGCTACTCATGCTCACATTTACATTTAAATGAAACCAAATGGCCGAACGCTCTAAGGAAGCAACGTTCCCTGCTTTTGCTGAAATATGACTCTCCACCGCAAACTCTTAATATGCCCTGATGGGATTTATGCTGGTAAATAAGGAAATAACTTGATTGATCCGTTGTTTTGGTTGTGTGTGGGTTTTTCTTTTTTCAAAGATGAATAATTTTCCACTTTGTGACATAAGAATTTTTTTTAACGGCAAAACTTTTGTCTGTAACAAGTTACTTGAATTACGCTGTTCCACTAAAAGCCCCAATTTAATGCAGATCGAATTTGTGGCTTCGCTCTATTTGCAATCTATCTAATCTAACCCGTATCTGCTTTCAATGGCAAATTCCAGTGGTTTATTTCTGAATTACATTATGGAAATTGCAGAAATTCTTCCCTCCACGTCTCCATCAGCCTCCAACAAATTCCTGCTGTCCAACTTCTCAGTCTTGCTGTGTTTCAAGAGTTTGCGGGTATGATTTATGACAAACTATACGAAAAAGCATTTGAGAACTAGTTCTTTTATCTTTTAGTTTTTACATCTTCAGAGTTCATACTTACATTTTCGTAATACATTTTCGTTCATATTTACAGAGTCTTTGTAGCGTAAATACATAATCACAAGGAACTGAATCTACTTTATTATGTATGTTTGGTACATTGTAACAATAAGAATTTGCATGTAGGTGTTACCATCTCGGCAGAACCTGGTTTATGACGCCTACAGCGGCGGGAACTGTCGGAAACGCAAAAGATTCTTTATTTTCCCCACAAATGTATAAAAAAGGTTTCTAAATCAATCTTAGCTGTAGCTACAGTAATACTCACTCATAATGCAATTACCTGTTTCTGGCCATTTTGGAGTATGACATCTTTAAATAGTTCGATGTAGCAATATTTACTGTCTTATTCGGTTTTTCTTTCTGATGTTTTAAGTGGCATACACTTTCTGAAGTTAAAATTATCATATTCTAGGCTCAGTTGATTTAAAACATATTCATTTTACACTCAACTGAGGACCATAGGATTATCTATATTATCTAAACCTTACAAATAATTACTGTATATTGTTATTGAGCTTTAAAGACAAAACATGACAAGAAAGTACTAGTGTTGTCACGATACTAGAAATTTCAGCTTCAATACGATATTTAAAAAAGTATTGGTACTCAAAACAAAATAGATTGTAGATACTTTTGAATAGAAATGAAAAAATGTTAATGTTTTGCAGATTATCAGATTATCAAATACAATTGATCAGCAATTAGTGTCTTAGCCTCTTATCATCACAAAAAATGCCTGTTTTAAAAATCTTTATTTCTACCAGAAATGTATTTCTAAATTTAATCTGTCTGCCGGCCTACAGCAATTTTATGCTTTAAAGTTTGTGTGACACTCACACACACAAACACACAAGCTTTCTGTGGCCTTGCTCTCCCTGTGCACTTCCGTAACTTGAAGCCGTATATGTTTATTTTGTGAACAGCGGCGAGCGATTTTAACTTCATTAGTTACACGTAGATGCAACGTGGGCTGATCTGCCTTGAGGCTTTTTTGTGTTTTTCGTCACCTCTTCTTCCACCTTTATAACGATTAGCGCAGTGCGATTTAAATCCTGTGTAGAACCCACTTCATACATTTTCATGATGGAACTTCATTAGTAAGTTGCAACCACAGACTTGAATACCAAGCAATGGACACGTTCCACTCCTAAAATTGAAGTTTTCACCGGCTTTTGTTAGAAAGGCAAGAGAATCTCACGGATCAGCAGAAGCTTTCACACATTCAGCAACATTTGCAAGATTATTTCCGATAACATCGGAAGGAACACGTGGAATGTTATGCATCAGCCCGATGTGTGAAATCTTTGAAAACATCACAATCAGCAAAGTCCATCGGCTTCACGTTGCTTTAATATTGACGTACTCAGAACCGCAAAATCAGCCTGTAATATTAAAATACTATATTAGGACTGGTTATTTTTTAAGAGCTGTATGGATCAGAAGAATTGGAGTCTGGATAAGTAGGTGTGACTGTGTGTCCTGCTCTGTGATTGGTTGGCCACCACTCCATGGGGCATGTCCCGCCTTCATGTTCAGAGTTGCTGTGATTGGCTCCAGCTTTCTGACCCCGACACGGAAAAGGAGAACATGATTAATATACAAAGCATATACACAGAAACTAATCTAGGACAGCAGCGTCGCTGGATTAAAACACCCCCTTCGTTTAGAAGAACATATTTAGTCGCACAATATGTTCTGACCTCAAGGTTAAATATGAATATTTACCAGATTTTTTTTCCAATGACCAGAGAATAACAAATCTTCTTACATTAATCTACACAAATGCTCTGCCAGGCCTTGCTGATGAAATCTGATGGCTTGCAGTTTTCAATCCCCAGGGTTGTTCCTATTTACCCGTGTTCGGTAAGGCATTCATCACGCACGGGATTGACACAGGAACGCATGCAAAAATGGTTTCACAATCAAACAGTGTTTACATCACGTGAGACGGACGCGGCGCTTCACACTGCGGTGATCATGGCGTCTTAACCAGATTACCTGTTTCACCATCAGATCAGCTGAACTGTAGATCACTGAATGTTTTAACCCTCGAACGCCCTTTAAATTTGTAATTTTGCAATGTTAAGTGCAATGAAATTTAGCGGTTATCTTCTCTAAATGTAAAGATCAACAAAACATCACGTTTTAGCTGTTTTTCCAACTTAAGTATATAAGAAAACTCATCACAGATATAGTAGAAATGCTTTATAGTAGAAGAGTGTATTGGCTCGGAGCATTACATTTGCTGTCACATTGAGCGCCGTAATAACTGAATCAGGAGCACAACGAAAAAAAACAAGGTGGCTGCTTGACCGTCTTATTCAGAGACGTGATTGGCTTGACCACAGTCAAGTGCCTTTTTACGTTTTTAAGCTGTAGAACTTTCTTTGTTCAAAAATGTATAAATGAGGAATAATAAAGAGAGTCTAAATTTAAATATGTGTTTGACATATAAATGTATATAGATGTATAGATTTTTTGCATTTTTGATATAAAAAGAAATTTCAAATATCAAAAGTACACGGCCGCCTTCATTCCGGTTCAATTCACTTAATATTCATCTTTTGTGTAACAGTTTTGAATTTTGAATGCATGTTTCAATACAAAAATACCTATAGCTACTCTATGTTAAATACCAAATTAAATGCTAAAATCTGAAAAATTTACACCGAGGAAAAAATTACCAAACGTTGACCGGTCCACAACAATAAAAAGCTGAGGGACCGCTGCTTTAAAAATATATATTATATATATATATATATATATATATATATATATATATATATATATATATTGTGTAAAGTTGTATAGGATGTTTTTCTTCCATTTAACTTTTAAACAAACAGCGCCCTCTTTTATAGGTAATTTATTACAAACAAGTACATTTTTTTTCAACTATGTTTTCATATTTACAGGTTTTATTCAGATTTTTCTAGATTGCTTGTACATGTACAGTACTCAAAAAACACATGATACGGTTATACGTATTACATAACATGTTTAATAACAGTGGCTTTTAGACATGAACTTATTGGATCAGGAAACAACATGAGAGCATCGTGCTGCTCTCTGGTCATTTTTTCCAATTCTTTTTTTATGCAAGAGATTAATCACTGTGTTTTTAGGCTCATGCTGAGCTGCAGCTATGTTCCGCGGAATTTGAGTCTTTCATTTTTCTTTTTTGGATCAAAAGTTAGGTGTAGTTTTGCTGTTTTTGGAATGAGTAGGAGGATAAACCAAAAGATCAAACGCGGCAGAATGTGTGAGGAGAGAATTTCTAGCATCTTCTATTATGATTCTTTCTCCAGCTACTAGATTATACATACAGACTTAATAAACACTGTTGTGAGTGGTGTAGAGGTTTTGATTTTTTTTTCTTTTTTTTGCATCATTTTTGGATCGCCTCGAGGCATTTCTGCTCTCTTTTCAATCACAAGTGGCCTTTTCCTTTCTTCCGTTGTCTCTTGGTTTGAGGATGTGACCTATAGTGGGTTCCACCCGCCTCTCACCGACACTGTTCTCTTCTTATCCATCCCAGGAGGATCCTCCGCAGCATCTTTGTTTACTTAACCTGCACCTACACCACAGATCATGGTAATTCCGCTGCACTTGATGTGTTTTTTACAGTTCGAGGAGCAGCAAAGCTCAATTTCACTTTGAGGATGGAAAGTCTGATCTTGTATTTTGTTTTCGTACTTTTATAATTTCTTTTCATAATTTTATAATTTCATACTTTTATAATTATATAATTACGATTCTTTGCAGTTTACACTTAGACTATAAGCCGCTACTTTTTTCAAAGGTTTTTCAATACAGTTTTTTGATAATGAAGATAAATACGGTAAATACCATTTATTTTCTCTTTTTTTCTGTCCCGTTTTAATCAGCAAAGTTGCTGCGTGTTAAAATGCAGGTTAGGAAAGGATCTATTTAGTTACATACATGCACATTTGCAATTCAAAATCGTTCATAGAGCAGATGCGGCTTATATACAGGTGCGGCTTATAGTCCAGAAAATACTGTAAATATTATTTAATTGGAATATACGCGTAGATTATTTGCTATAAATTATCTGAAGAATTAATGAGTTAATTTCGTGAGTTAATCACCTTCAACTATAATTCCTCCAGTAGTGACTTATTAAAAATGTAATTTTATAACTTTAAAATAAGTTATAATATTGTAAAATATTACAAAATTACATATTGCAATTAAGTAATTACAGTTTTTGTATTTAATTTTTTTTTTTAAACATTTTGTTCTCAGAAATATAATTTAAATGTGGGTCCATACATTTTTTTTTAACATAATTTATTCCATTTCTGGGTCACCCGGAGCTGTCAATCCCAGCAACTCTGCGCCTGAAGACGTGACACCCTGGAGTAGTAACCAACCAATCACAGAACAGGACACACATTCACACTCACTCACAACCAATGGGCTCTTGAATGCATTTTTTGAGTTTGGGTCTTGTGAGACTACAAATCTCACCACTAAGCCACGCATAACTATATTCACTATATGGTCATTACATGGTCATTTCCATAGAATGGAACCCTCTAAAGGGCAAATACCAAACTACAGCCCTACACCAGAGGCTTCAGTGTAAAGAAGTGTTTCAGTCCGAGAGTATTAAATCAGTCTCCACATTCATTAGAGCGTCTTATGGTCCAGACTCGGAGACTGTTTGCATGAACGCAGCGCCGCCAGCACTAATGACGCTGACATTTTAACAGGGAAACACGCGCTTCTACATCAACAGAATGGGCGTGCTCGTCTAATAGCGTCATTTGTTTGTGTAAATATGTCAATAAGGAGGCCGTCGAAAATGAATTCTGAATCAAATGTACTTAATGAAAACGCATTGATTGTGCATCCCGGGTTGAAATAATTAATGAGGCACTTTGAAATATTTATGTGATCTAAATGAAGTGCTTCTCCGAGGCTGAAATGTAAACGGCTGCCCGTCTACGGAAATAAAGCACTGAAGTGGATTGTCTGCTTGCGTGTTGTTAGGACGAGGGCCAGTGATCATGGTTTTTCAAGGTCGAAGGTCATAGTGACTGACCGGTCCATTTCTCAAATTCTGACAAATAAATCTGTTTCAAAGCATTTTTTTTTCGTTTTGTGACTGAAAACGTGTAGTTATACTTTTAATGTATATACTTTTCTGATGTATATACTTTTTTATATCCTGAGTGATACCGGAGGGATTTTCCTAAAGTTGTATCTAGTAAAATCCAGCAATTGTCGAATACTATTTGTGTTACGTTAATGTATGTAATAATGTTTAGTTTGGTACATTTTTTTTTAATCTTTAAAGTAAATATTAAACTTTTTTTACTTTATAGAAGTAATTGGTATTGGTTACTTACGTATGTAACATGTCTACTTTAGGTTTATACTTTGTACATTACTCTTGCTTCTATTACTTTTTTATATACTTAGGTCTTTATTGATATACATATTTTTTGATATTATGTAATTTTATATATTAATATTATGTTTAATGTTATGTATATTAAACATCTTTGCTCTACAGTGGAACCCCAACTTACAAATGTCCTAGATAACAACATAAGTTGCCGCAAAAATGTGTGTCCCGAGTTTCAAAAGAGTCCAGACGTGTATAAAACAGTAGTTTAATCTTCTTTGCACATCAAATAAATAAAAAAAAACAACAAAATCACTAGTTAGTTTCATTCCAAGAATGGCGATGTTTTTTTTTTCTCCCGTAGAACCGCCATCTTTTAATGACGTTGTGCAAATTCCTGAGATTTACGTAATCTCGCGAGAACGCTGACATATATGTCATTATATACTAACTGTACCATTATAAACAACTGCTATGTAATGTTTATTACCTGTATTACCAATATTTTATCTTTCTAAAAAAAAAGTTCACA
>MU204367.1:4233722-4255922 GCA_017309775.1 Paedocypris sp. Pulau Singkep
AGAATGGCGATGTTTTTTTTTTCTCCCGTAGAACCGCCATCTTTTAATGACGTTGTGCAAATTCCTGAGATTTACGTAATCTCGCGAGAACGCTGACATATATGTCATTATATACTAACTGTACCATTATAAACAACTGCTATGTAATGTTTATTACCTGTATTACCAATATTTTATCTTTCTAAAAAAAAAGTTCACACAGTCATGGCGCAGATTAGATGGATTACATGTAAAATGCGGCTCAGATAACAAATGTTTTGCTGAACGAAACGACTTTATTTCGTAAGTCGGGGTGCCACTGTATTTATTGAACATATGCTTGTTGATATCTAGTTGATATTTATAATATATTTTGTTACAACAGCCGAGTTGCTCAGCGTTTATGCCAGAGGAATCTGAACAGGCTGGTTCGTACTCATGGGCTTCAATCCTCACAAGAGTGATTACAGTTGCGGTTCAGGTTTGATTCAGATGAGTAGAGGGACAGGAAGCAGGAAGCAGGAGGGAATTAGCGGAGCATCATTTGGTCGGTGATTAATTTCCAGCTGTACCATTATAGACTCCGACTATAGGGACGTGAAGTTTATGACAAATACTGTTCCCATCATGCTTGCAAAAAAACGTCTACAATTTCTAGTATCGTGCATTAAGGTACCATTATTTAATTTTTATTTATATTTTATTTAATTATTTGAGAGTATTACATAATTCCTTATCGTGATGTGAAATTTTAACAATTGAAATCCATGATTTGTTTTATGTTTGTATGGTGAGAAATGTACATTTGTAATTAAAATAGTGCTGTATGGGAAAAAGCTAATTAGGAAAATGATTTTAATGGTGCAGCAGTATAATCCACTGTGCCTTAATTTAACACGTTTAGACCAGTATTTCAAAGCTCAATTGTTTGACTTTGTATGGTTGAATAAGTTTCAAAATCTCAGAAATGGTCAGTCTAAACAAGATCGTAGAAAATTTGCCATGCACATGTTTTTTTTCTTGGACACATTTTTTTTTATAATATCATGTGTTTATCATTATCATTTTAATACAACCCTTGTTGAAACCAAACACGTGATTCGAAGTTTATAAAAGAATGGAAAAGTCTTTAAAAAAGTGTGTATATTTAAGCTCAGATTGTTTAAGGGAGAATCTGTGAGCGTGTTATGGATTGTCTAGCAACATGGCATATCTTGATAAATGACATTTTCCGTTTCCTTCAGCCGGGCTGGTATTAGACTTTGATGAATGCTACTTTCCTTGGTTTGTCTTCAGTCAAAGGCCTTTCTTAAAGGCCACCTTTGTCACCATTACCGCTTCCTTCTGATGAGCAAAAGCTTGCCACAGTTATGGGGATTTAAAAAAACCACAGATATAAATGTCACTGTAGACTTTGTGTGAAGCTCAATCTTGCCAGGCTTTCACTGATATGAGACTGTCTTTACCTTAAATACTAAACCTCTTATTATACAGTTAGCTCAGATCATTGATGAGCTTTTCCAGCATTTGGCCTAGTGCTGTAAGGAGATGAACCTGCCACCATGACGATGTGTGTGTACCTTCACATTGGTATGAATTAGAGCTGCACAAGATTTTTTTGCTTAAATAGAATAAAGTCAAGTAAATAAGAATAAATCACGATTCCTTCACGTTTCTGGATTTGTTTTTAGTTGAAAGATTTAACCCTGAACATCAAGTTGTCAAACAGCAATTGCTCGTGGCTTTAAATAAATGTAAGGAAAAATAATGTAATGTGATGTGAAAGTATTTACGTAGAGTAAATCTTTTGTACCCTTCTGCAAAATCTTTCCACCAGTTTTAGTTTTAGGACCCGTCCTGGTGGGTAAAAATCTGTTTTGAACAATTTTGTGAATCCTGTGCAAATTCAGGCTTTAGTGAAACAGCAAAATTTGCTCATGACAGGTTCTGCTGTAATGGACTTACACATCAAAGACTTTGAACCGCATTCAAAAAGTTTTAATATGCCTTTGTTCTCTTGATACGTTCTTTCAGACTTTGGTTTTTTAAAGACAAGCCTTGCGCGAGCGATTTCCCCGTGTTTTAGCAGTAAATTAAATCATCAACTGCGGCTGACAGGTCACGTCTGGCGCTAATCCTTACTGACGTCTCGCAGCATCCGCCTTCACCCTTACACCATGTTACACGGGGAGCGTAATATCAAGGTGGCTTGATCTTAAGAAATCTGCCTGACAGTTGATGTTCCGGAATAAATTAACACCTTGCGCGTTTTCTGCCATTTTTTTCCCCTCTGTGCTTTTCATAATTTTGAAACAAAGGAAGTTGGGAAAGAGTAAAAACCCTATGGTTTATTGAACGTATTAAAAGTCACTGTTTGCTTGTTTATTTACATATATATGGCATTGACAACATTTTTATTACATTATCATAAGTATAAATAATTCATTGCTCAAAAGATCAACGATTGGGCTTTTTTGGGTGTTTTTAATCTCAATTTCAAACAGTATTTAGACAGTTTTTTGTGTACTTATAGTTTTATGTTATAGTTTATATATATTTAATAGTTACAGTTTAGTAGACCTTAGTTCCATTATAAGCAAACTTTGTATTCTAACTTTATGTAAAGTAAGAAATCAGATGCTGTTGGTAACCTGAAGATGCATCTGCCATTTTCAATACCTTATATCTTTTATACTGTATATCATATAAGTGGTTAAGGAGTTTATTCTACTTTCTTTTTTTTATGACACATATACAGTTCTTAGCTCTTGCCTCACGGATGATGTATAACTTCAGCCTGTTTCAATGCTTTCTGTGTTTGATTAGCAATGTCTTTGTGTCGCCATTAAGACTCAACGAAAAAACATAACGAAACAAACATGTTATACCGTTCAAAAGTTTGGAGAGTCACCTAGACTATTGTATGTTCATGAAAAGTCAATTTTTATTTTCTAAGAATAAGGATAGACTTTCGCGAAAATTCTCCAATTCTGGCCATTTTGAGCGTTTGATTGAGCCACAAACGTGATGCTCCAGATTCTCAACCTGCTGAAAGGAAGGTCAGTATTATAGCTTCTTTAACCAGCTAAACAGTTTCCAGCAGCGCTCACATGATCAGACAAGGGTTTTACAATCATCCATTTTCCTTCTGACACAATTAGCAAACACCTTGTAGCATTAAAACACTGGAGTGACAGTTGCTGGAAATGGGCTTCAATACACTTACGTAGATATTGCGGAAAAATCCAGACACAAGCAGCTAGAATAGTTATTTACCACATTAGCAATGTATAGAGTGTATTTCTGATTAGTCACATGTTTTCTTTGACAAAAACAGTGCTTTTCTTTCAAAAATTAGAACGTCTCAAAGTGACCCCAAACTTTTGAGTGGTAATGTATATAAAATTTTTATTCATGAATGTGTGACAATCTCCACGTTATTGCAAAATCCATATTGTGACACAACTCAATACTGGTTTTCACACCGGTTTACTGCCCAACCCTAATATATACATACATATTTTCTTTCCCATTGCGGTCCGTCCCGTGCCAGAATCAGCTGTTTCACATCCCCATGGAATTTTTCTTTTTGACATCATCATCCAATCCATCTCTTTAAACCTTTACTTATCACATCACACCTTTACGTGTGAGATACGGCTGCCGCACTTCCTTTTGTCTCCACCATCCTGTTTTAAAGCATTTTCTGACTGGAAAATAAAACACAAACAAACCAGATGGTGGAAACTGGAAGCTTGTGAGTGCCGGAGAGAATTTGTTTGAATGACTTCGGCTCGATGTGGGACACTGTTTGAAGTGTTGTAATTGAAATTTCTTCTTGGCTTTTCCCTGATGAAGTTATGTTTTGCCTCCGCTCCCGTTATTGACTGCTGATTCCCACCATGTTATCCCAGGGAAAAAAATTGTTTAATTGACCAGGGACATTGGGTTGGCGTGTTTTTATGTCTTCTGTGAGAGGGATGGTGTCGCTTCTGGACCAATCAGGATAGAGAGGGTGTTCATTCAGCCTCCAGACCACCATCACACACTTTGTCACTTTGCGACACCTGTTTTTTTTTGTTTGTTTTTTTTTTTTTTACATTGGCTTTTACATAAAAATGTTTGCAAATTTAAACATATAAATATAATTTCTTTTGAATGTAAACATTTTTTTGTAAATCTGCTTAGAGACGTACTGCGATTTTACAAATGCTTTTTCAAAATAATTTGAACTTGACTTATTGCATTATAAACTCTAAAATCTCAAACTCTAAACTTCTAATAGACAAACTCTAAACTTCAAATCTTCTAAACTCTCGAATAGAGCATGGTGACTTACATAATTACCTTATTTAAAGTTTAAAACAGATAAAATCATTTATGTTAAAGTTTAAAACAGAAGAGTTGAAAATTTGACTGCCATAGCGTTCTATTAGAGGTGTTACAATAAATCTGTTTAAAATACATGTTTAAATGTTATATATTTCTTAAGATTTACATTGAACACTATGGGGAAATGAGCCTCGGGTCACGGCCAAGGAAAAAAAAAATGCAGATGAAAATATTACAGATAAATTGTTACAGTATTTTTACTGTTAAATCACTGTTGAATCCTCATTCTACCAAGTCAGCTTTGTATAGTTCTAGGATATCTTGCCAAAAACGGTATAAAAATGAACGTATTCCCTATCGCTCGCCCCAAATGACCGACAACAGTTCTCAATTTGCTCAATTTCAAGTTTCTTCTCAGACTCCATTAGATGCCGATTCCATCCATTCCGGGTCTTTGATTAAGCTGAAATAAAGTCTGGAGCCTGACAGTCTGACAATGAGAGTGAAGCTGTTAGCGTCACTAAAGGCCTTTTCTTACTGGTTTGGCTTTGAAGCGGCGGAGACCCCATTCGTCTCGGGAGGAGAGGGGAGCTGCAGTGCCATAACACAAGGTCAGCCATAGTGCTGAGTGATGGCGGACGCGACTAGCCAAGGCGGCCATAAGTCCTGCCGCTTTCATTTGAAGGCTCTTTAAAGATCGGCTTCTTCAGAGTTTTACACAAACCCTGCAGGCGTAGCACCATGGCTGGCCTTTCCCTGCTTTCTATTCAACCTGGCCATTTTGGTTGCCAAACCATGAGGGATAAAAGCTGTATTTAATTCTCAGTTTTTTTTTTCATAAAATGTACTTGAAAAAAATCTGTCCTGCATGGTTCAGTGAGTTCTTGCAAACAATTTTACTGAAATTGTGCCTCAATGGGTGTTTGTCAAATTTTAATTATATTGAGTTGCATGGAAATTATGCGGAGAAGTGCAAGTTGAAACTATATAATTGATACGTACATAAGAAGTGTGTGTAAAAAAACCTTTCAATAGAGGAAATTTTTTTTGTATCAAAACTGTTTAATGTCAACTCCATTTTTTTGCGCTTTTTATTGTTTTTAGCAAGCATATAAAATGTAGTATCTTCATTTAAAATGTAGGTTATTATGTAATAATAATACTAATAATACATTAATAATGCATTTTGTTACCTTGTTTAGTCAGCTTACAGCAAATATATGTATTAACCACACTTTACATATAAATACAAATTATTAACCAGAAGACAAATAATAAATCAACTATAAAACCAAATATTCAAACTAAGGTAAAAATGTATCTTTCATTTTTGCGTAAACTATTCTAAATTAAAGATGCTACCATGTCACAACATTCGTTTGCATTTCTTGTTGTTGATTATATCGTTTTGGACAAATACAGTAATATACTGTATTTATTATTGTATTTATGTATGTACAGTAGTACAATGTTATCAGAAGCCAACGTGTGTTTTCCGTTAAAAAAAAAAAAGTACAAACCACCATCGCGTATCACAACTTTTCCCTCAATAATCACATTATGACCCTACAAACGGTACGGAGCCGTTTCTTTCAAGGATGACACGGCAATTCACTTTAAAGATTATCGCTGGATCGGGGGCTTTCGGCAGCGGGGGAGCGTCTCCTGACCGCGTCTGTCATCAGTTTTACCTGATTTGCCCTGAGAGGTTGAGGTTTTTAAGAGCCCATTTAATACTATGTGTAACTTTTCCATG
Organism: Paedocypris sp. Pulau Singkep; assembly: GCA_017309775.1. NCBI lineage: Eukaryota > Metazoa > Chordata > Actinopteri > Cypriniformes > Paedocypris > Paedocypris sp. Pulau Singkep. The sequence continues at coordinate 4,239,790 of MU204367.1, forward strand.
GTGGCCTGAGGAACTGTCAGGTTTCTTATCAGCTAAAGTAGATCCGAATCCCATTACAGCTGCCAGTCAGGAAGACGCAAAATCCATTACGTGATCGGGGAGATCAATTGCTAAAGGTTACCTTTTTGATGTCTGCATTTAAAGTAGCCAGGGGGCAATGATGGATGGCTTTTTTTTTTTTTATTCACTTCCTCGGGTTTTCAGGAAACCTTCAGAAATCTTTCTGGCGTCTATGAGCTGAAACGCAGCGCTCTAGTTAAGAAGAGGCAAACACGTGCACTGTTTCTTCCGTTAAATAGAAAGAGTAATAATGTTTCTTCCTTACTTTTAAAACTTGTATACCTGTCTATTTTTACCTTTCTGTTTGTCTTACTCTTCCTCTCTCTCTCTCTCTCTCTCTCTTCTTCTGTCTGTGTCTAGCTATCTCTCTGTCTCTCTTTGCTATCTCTTGCTATTTCTGTCTCTCTTTTTCTGTCTTTCGTCTTTCTCTGTCTTTTTCTCCCTTTATGTCTCTTTCTGTATCTCGCTATATAATTCGGTCTCTGTCTTTCTCTCTTTTTCTCTTTGTCTGTCTCTCTATCTCTCTGTTTATCTATTACTCTATCAGTGTATTTCACTCCCTCTGTCTCTCTATCTCTTGTTGTCTGTCGCTTCTATCTATCTATCTATCTATCTATCTATCTATCTATCTATCTATCTATCTATCTATCTATCTATCTATCTATCTATCTATCTATCTATCTATCTATCTATCTATCTATCTATCTATCTATCTATCTATCTATCCCTCCTTGTATGTCTATACATCTCCATCATTGTCCTTCTCTCCATCACTCTACCTCTATCTTTACCTCTGTCTCCCTGTTTCTATCTCTGTTTCTTTCTGTCTATACCTCTGCCTCTCTCTCTTTCTTTTGTTCTCTCTCTTTAATAAATCTATACTCCTTTATCGTTGTCTTTCTCCATCACACTAGGTCAATCTCTATCTGTTTCACTCTCTTATATAGTAATTATTATAATCTTAGTTTATCTCTTAATATTCTTCTGTCTGTTCTTTTTTCTACATCTTTCATTATCTCCATCTCTCTATATATCTCTGTCATCTTTGCTCTTTCTCTAATCTATTTGAAAAGCACTGTTTTGCTTTAGCTTTTATTTTCATAATGAAAAATACGGATTTATTTTTTGCAAAATCCCTCAGTTCATTGCGGAATAAAGAACAGGAAACGGTGGAATTTTTGTCAGCATCACTCCATCCCGCACCTTTTTTTCCCGCATCGTCTCAAGTTGTGCAAATTTGAGCTACTTCAACTCTTCTCAGCTGCTTGTTCGTCCAACCTCTCATTCATTTTATGGTTTAATCCCTTAATAATTCCATGTGTTTTTTTATTTGATACTTTTCCATTGGAGTAAACGACAAGACATTCTTGAGAGCGTTTAAATCATCCTTTCCTCCTGAACGGGCTTTGGTTCATGCCTTTGTGAAGAATTGCTCATTGTGTCCTATCAGTTTTTCAAACAGCGGGATGTCTTGATGCCTGGAGAAAGTCATTTAATAAATAAGCCACTGTTCATTCTCTCGGACAAAACAGGAAGTTAGTTTCACTGAATTGGAAAGCGTCACGTGAACCAAAGTTCTTTGCGTGTCTGCTAAATAACTGACAGTTTGCAGAAGCATTTTGCTGGTACGGGAAACGGTCCAGTAATCCACGGTAAATCCTCTGTAGTTACGGAGGTAGGGACGGAATTAGGTTTTAAATCACTCTTGGATTACAGAGTAGTTGGCAGTAATCCCAAATAACTTTCAAATGGGTCATTTTAATGAAGGGAATTGGTAATAATTATAATTGTTGAATTCTAATCTTTTATATTCTGAAAAAAAAGTAATTTTTAAAAATAAAAATTGACATTTATGTGGAAAATCCATGTGTTTGTCTTATTTGTCAATGTACACTTTTATTTTTATTTTATTTTAATTTATTTCTTTTTTAGGAAACACATTAGAGTCCTCTGTATAATTTAATCCATTCCAAGAATAATCCTGTGATAAATTATTTGTAATAGATTAAATAAAAGAGATTTTTTTGACCTTTTTTTTGAAGGTTGTTCCGTTTACCATTTTTGATTTCTTATAATAAATTAAATTACTTTGTGCCATTTAAATAAATGTTGTTTCCTAATTTGACTTATTTTGATTTTAAACCCTGAATTATTAACCCTTGATGTGCTTCCCTCATTTTATTTGTACTTTTATGCACATAACCTTTTTGTAAAAAAATTGACCTACCGTCACATCGTTCTTAGTTTTTTGTAGTCCTGAAACTCGAGGTCTATTTATTTATTAAGACATATGAAGCTTTCCAGCAATATGCTGTGAACTGTAAGGGCATCACCGGTAATTGTACCACAAGCCGCAGACGACACCTAATAGCCCAGAACAAATGGAGCATTGAAAGCGCAGGACGACACCGCTGTCCTCCTCTAAACTGATCGTCCATGGCTAATTATCACTCATTTAATAAATGAGTAAATTAGGACCACTGGACTGCAAACCCCTGCAAACCAGAAGAACAATGTCAGAAATATGAAAAGGACACGTTTATTAAGGTGTGAGAACAAGAAAAGGAGGATGTGATGTTGTGTGCGTTTGCTTTTTAACAAACCGTTGGATTTTGTGCTTCGGGAACAATCTCCTCTCCTCCTAAACTCCAGATTTCTGGAGATTCGGTTCACAGTTTGTAGTTTTCCCTACAAACTGGCTGGATTTGGTCGATGGAGTGAACGTTTCCTCCCAGTGCCTCTCCGGCTCTTCTAAGGTCATTTCAGAGGTCATCAATTGTTAGATTTCAGATGATATCCTCTCTGTGGGCTCATTTTGCTCCATACTTGCACTGCACTCAACCCAGAGAATAAGCCAGCGCAAGGCATTGTGGGTAGTGCTGCGGCTAGTCAGGTACATGTTCTTCTTGTGTTTGTGTGGATTTCCTCCGAGTCTCACAGAAACATGCATTAGATAACGTGCCAATCAACATGCGTTTCGCCGTCCTAATGATGCTCATTATTCAGTACTCACGGAGACACAAAAGATAAATATGAAAACAGACGCGCGGCTACATTTCATTTAATTATTGGTGATTATAAGTGTGTGTGATGCTCTGTGATTGGTTGGCCACTCGCAATCCAGGGAGTGTGCCACGCCTTTACGGACTCCGGGTCCCTGTGACCCAGAAATGGAAAAGGGATGAAGAAAATGGATAGATGGATGGATGAAATATTTGTTTGGAAGAATACGTAGCTAATTTAAGTTGAGCTTTTAAACATCATGTTTTTTTTTTAAGTTTTACACATTTTTTACACAGACTTTTGATCAAACTATGAACTGTATTATACAGGGAATAATATGGAGAAATCTTATCTTCCTTAATCAATTGCTATATAATTATATATATATATATATATATATATATATATATATATAAAATAATTAATATATATATATATATATATTTTTTTTTTTTTTTTTGCCACTTGTCTGCTTGAGTCAACCAGTCATTGCTGCAGTTCTTTGAATTAAAAACTCTGTAAAGCTTTTTCTTACAACATTATGTTACGGGAAAATGTCGATGTTGATGCCAAAAATATTTTCTTCAAGTTCAAGTTTATTTATATAGTGCTTTTCTTAGTTCCAGACCAGCGGAAAGTCGCTATAACAACTTTGGTAGAAGATCTACCAATCTTTTTAATTATTTTTATTTTTTTTGTAGCACTCTGAAATGTGCAAAGTATAAAGTCTTTTAAAAATAAATGTATTATTAATAGAAAAAAGAGGAAGCTCTCCATCACAGGCAAAGATAAGTGTAATTCTTTATGATAGTCAATATGAGCTCAGTATATCAAAGCTTCACTCTGCTTGAGCAGCTTTAACAGAGACGCATGAGGTGTGTCAAAACAATCACATCAAATCAGCATTAGACCGCATGTGCCAATCAACACGCGTCTCGCCGTCCTAATGACGCTCATTATTCAATCGGCAAAGACGCACATATTCACAAAGACGGGAAAGATAAATCTAAAAACAGAATAGACGCGCGGCTGCATTTCGTTTGATTATTGGTGCGTTATAATTAGTTACAGTCTATTGAGTTACTTGATAGGTTCATTAAGAGTGAGGCATGCTGGGATTTATTTTCCTAGCAAACGTAGTAACGCTTTGCTCGTGAGGTTGAGTGACTCTTGAGATTCTTTCAGCCCAAATTCTGATGTAATTCCAATCGTCCTTGCTTTACATTCGCCAAATTAAGGTTTTACAATTTCTGACATACTTTTATTAAAACATATTTGTGAATTTATGATGACTTTGAAGTATTTTCCAAATCCAGGAGCTGCATTAATGACTTTTTCTCGTCAGAATTCAGTGTCCGAAACCGTTGCAATATACTGGGAAAAAACTACTTAAAATACTTTACATAACAAGTACTTACATAAAGCGTTTGTACGAATTATGACTTACGTACTGTACCTAATATTCAAAATGTTTTATATTTCTTAGATTAATTTAAGTTTTACTTTATATTTGTGAAAATATTTACAAGAGTTTTTGAAAAAAAGTGAGTGTAATAATTCTTTAAACACTGTGTAGATTACTTTTCTGGCAATCATTTGTTTAAAAAAGTTGACTTTATTTAAAGAAAAACGTAATACAATACTCTGATTATTTGGCATCATGATTTAAATTCTCAAAAAAGTTAACATTTTAGCATTATTTGTTATTATCCGAATATTTACAGTTTCTTCTCATACAAGTAAAAAGAAAAAACATTGTAAAATTGTAGTTAATTCAGTTAAATAATGACATTTCATTTAGAATGTGAGAAAAGTATTTGCATGAAAGATTTTTGAGCAACAGTTTTGTTTGACTAACAGTGTTTGTTTTCCCATTGTGCACGTGTAACCCTTCTTCGAATTTGTAGACTTTGTAGACGTCAGACTTGCGCTCTCAGCTTCCAGCTGTTTGAATATTTTGGAGATGGATATACAAAATCTGTATATTAGACGGGGTGAGCATGATTGTGACACGTTTATAAAGAGCAGCTTTAGGGCATCGAAGCAGAATCCTGCTGTCACATCAGCCGTCTCATGGGAAAACCTTCCCAGAATCTCTCGCTCAAAAAAAACACACACACACACACACACACACACACACGCACCGAGACGCATTCAAACATCTCTCCTAGAACCCAACAAGCTCTCACCGAGAATAAAACCGTAACCATTTTTTGATTCATGACTGGAGAGAGTAAGTTAAAGCAGTTTGATGAATTATGGATACCAATATGTGACATGAGGAAGAGAAGGATACGGTTCATTTCAGCTCCATTGATGCTCTGGGAGACATCTAGTTCATGAATCCTGTTTATCTTTGTTTTCAGATTCATTCAAGCTTGATTTTGCACTGCCTTTGATTCAAATTGACTTATTTTTGGTAATACAGTATTTACACAAATTTAAGCTTTCCATTTTTTGAAGCTCGGAAACTTTAAGGGTGCTTATATTCGGCAATTTCAAAAATGCACGTGAGTTTAAGCGACCATTTTTCCTCATTTCAAGTCAGCGTTTTGGTGTGCGTGTGTGTTGTGTCCTCTTTTTGTAAAATTAGTTTACTTACACGAATATAAGCACCCCCCATGATTGAAATACATTTTTTTTAATTAATTTTTTGTTTTACATTTACGGCTATATTTAGTTTATCTTAAAAATACTTCTTTTTGCATCTGAAAAGTTAGGGGGGTGTTTGCAAAATGTTTGCTTGTAGTCGCAAAAAAATGCAAAAAAAGGCCCATTTCTAAAGTCCCGAAGCAAATCCTTTTGCATAAGCCTAAGATTGTTTGCTCATTTGGGTCAAAGTTCTGCTTATAAGGTACGAGGAAAGTGAGAGAAAATAAAAAGCAGCTTTGAAGTTTGTGAAGACAGAGCTGAACATCACGCTCGTTTTTATCAGAACGGATGAATCTGACTGATCGGGAATCAGTAGTTATTTTGCTGATACACAGGCGACACCGAAGCAAGGAATTGTTTCCTGTGGTGGGTCGATTGTCATGGACGTTTGATCACTACGTCTCGTCTTTGCTTCCGGAGGCTCTGAAGAGCGGCTGGACCTCAAGCCTCTGCTAGAAGGAAGAATAACTCCATAATTAAAGTTTAATCCGCTTTGTCATTTACACTAGTATGAGCGAGAGTGGAGAGAAAGCGTATCGGTGATGAGAGCCATGGATTAACCTCAACCGTGCGGATATCACACACCTTTGTGACTTCATGTTGGTGAAATCTGGAATTTGAATATCTCTGGAATATTTCTAGACGATGGAGGTACCTTGATTGCAGACCATGGTGGCCCGCGATCCTCTTTACCAAAGTCCTCTGATGAAAATACGTCGTGTGATCTGCTTATACTTGGGGATTTGTTTGTTTCATAAGATCTCATTGTCGTCTTCTCCTCGTTCTCTCAGTGCCGTTCGACTTTTGGCTTCATTCAGATTCTCTGCTTGAAGGATTTAAAGTGGCGCTCCTAGTCTAGTCTAAGCTGGGATTTTCTTCGAGTCATCATAATCATTTGGGTTTTGTGTCGCGGCGCTGACTGTAGTGATCCGTGACATATTCTTCTCGATGGACCAGCTGCTTGGACATCACAAGCAATGAATAACTAATGAAGTCGGGAATCTGATCTGACTCGCCTTGGAAAAGCAGAAATGGAGTTCAGGCTGAAGGATAATATTTCCGACACTTGAATGCCAATACGATGTTATAGTTCGATGGAGTGTCTGCGTAAATGACACCGTATACAGTGCAGCGTACAGAGAAAAAAAATACAATTTGATTTATATTGTAAGACTTATGTGGGGTTTGCGTTCAGCTCCCCGGATTATTTGTGTGTGTAGTTATAATTCCTTGAGTCAGTCATTCACTCAATGTTTCATTCGTGTAGATTTGACGTTTTTTATTCTACTTCTATTTTTTTCTCTTGCTGATTGTTGATCACAATAAAAGGAATTTGTATGAGGTGAAAAGCGAAAAATCTTCAGAAGAATTTTAAGCAAACAATGGAAGTAAAGTTGGGCTTTTCATGGTTTTAATTCTAAACATGAAGGATTTTCTTTTTAATAAATGTGGTTTTCTCTTAAACCTTGATCAAGGTAAATGAAGACAATGGCGATTAAAACAAAGCCGAGTCTTTATCTGTACGGTATATTCGCTGGTTTCTTGTAAAGCAGAAACACACTGGCTTTCTTGACATGGTTTAACTGTGAGGTGATTGCAGGATCTTGAGGATATCACTAGTGCTATTTAATGATAAAAATATCATTGCTGTTATTTGAGTAAAAAAAAAAAAAAAGTATATGCGTTTGCAGACATTCTCAAATAAACAAATCGGTTTTCAACGTTTCTAGAAATGCTATGTAATTCTTCCGTCCGTTTATTTTCTGAGCTGCATTTCAAGGATCTTGAGGAGCTGAAGCCACTCAGTTACAGCACGTGGAAGCTGAAGGCGGGGCTTGGTTTGCTCACTGACCAATCACTGAGCAGAACACACACATTCACACTCAGAGTTTAATAAAAATCACAATGAAACGTATAAAAGAAAAATTCAAACTGATTATTTTACTGTGTTTTAATCAATAATACTAATCAATCAAGAGAAATGTGCTTTTTTTTTTAAACCGCTTCAGCCGAACATATAAAAGGTCTTTTGGAACTGGACATGAAGGTGATTCTGTGGAGTATTGATCACGACGGACTGACTTGACATAATTAAAGAGTTCTGATGTTCTACACGCCGTCTGGAAGATTTAAGCCCGAAATCCAGTTTTACTTAAGTAATCTGGGGGAAATAGTGACTTAGACGGCAACACTTTTGGTAAAAATAGATGCATAAATAATTAAATATGCATAAACAATCATTTTCACGGTGTCCGGATTGTTCTTTAACAGACCTTTGGAAACACGAAAAGTCTTTTGTTAAACCTGGATTTTCAAATTAACAAATGACATTTGTTCGACCATAATCCGATGCCGGAAATGTGTATATCATGTATAAATATATTCTGTTTACAATTGTTATTTTGGTCGCTCTTTTAAATGTTGCATTAGCATGTGAAACGTTTGTGCCTGTGAAGAGTGAATCAGACTATTTTCAGTTCAGTTGAGCTTCAGTTCTTCTGCACTTCCTGTCCAGATGAGGAGTTCGCTGGCTCCTCGGGGATTTGGGACAGGCCGTGTTGGAAGGGCCAATTAAAGAGCCATGCTTGGTTTATTTTTCTGTTAAAATCGTGGCGTAGCAGCATCTCAGTGCGTTCTTCCTTGTGTGGGAGTTTTTTTTCTTAAATCTCTTTAGATTTATCTTTTTTTTACACTCATTACAAGCGAACATGCATAAAGATTGCATTGTGCCTGAAGAACGCTTGGACGGATGGACGGATTGATTGATGAATGGATGGATTGAAATCCATTGTGTGCCATTGTTTTTAGTCATCGTTACGCTACATAATCCAGAAAAAACTGGATTAGAAGGTCAAAGTTAGTCCTGCACAAATTGGGAAAATGTCTCATTATGATCAAAAAACTAAATTACAAAATACTGCATTCATCTTTTTATAATTAAAATAAAAAACACTATTTCTATCAATTTCTATCAAACTAGGACTTTCTGCGTCATGGCAGATGCTGATATCTCAATTAAATGTAAACCATTCCGCAGTTGTAATTATAGTTCAACACTGATGCATCAAAGGTGAAGATGTTTTAATCGCCAAACGGAGAAAACGAATGTCTTCAGTTGACCGAGTTGCAGTCTTTGAGTCTAATGATTATCAAATGGAGATCTGGGACGCTATCTTAAGCTGGTTCACCTTGAGTGGCCCTTAGTTTAATTAGAAATGTCAGGAACCTTGGAACGCCGATCAAGGTCAATTTGAGGTTCAATGGTTTGGTCATTGGAGTTGAATTCAAAGGGCTATTTTTATACGTTTACTGACAGATCAAAAGGCTCCGATCCGCTCACCTGCTCTGCGGAGCAAGGAGAACGAGCCAGTTGAAAGCAAACTCGTACATCATCATGTCATCAAACAGGGTTGTCCGATGAGCCTTTGGGATTCTGCTCACTGTGTTGTCGTGTCGGTTGCCGTGCAAGAAGTCCCGGTGGCTCCGCTTTACCTTTTGCCCTCGGCTGGGTTTTTTTTTTTTTCACATTTTAGCTTTGTCGACTGTACGAGGTGGTTCTCTCCTTTCTTGAATTGATTTTTGAGGGCGCTTTTCACCTCCACTGTGCCTTTGTTGTTGGTTGTGATTTACAGTTTGAGATGAAAATGCAGGCAACGTTTTTGGTTCGAGGTAAATGCACCACACTCTGACATCGCTGGGATCACTGCGATACAATCTTACCACAAAAATAAAGAATAAACTCTTTCCATGACGGAAGAGTTGAAAATTAGACCGCCTTCTATTAGGGGTTTTACGGTATTTTGGAATACCATATTGGGATATGATCTTGCAATGAAAAAAAAATGTATTACTACGTTTTGCACCATGAAGACTCGCACTATGATATACGTATATACTATACAGTATTGCAACAAAAAAAAAATTTAATGTTGCGATCAGAAATTGAACATTTTGCGCCATATAGTTTCACATATCGATTGTGATATGTTCTTGATTAACAATACCACAGTGTAAGTATCACAATCCAATTGAGCATGCGTAATGAAATATGCATTCTAATGTACATTATAGAGTTGTGACACATTATTGATAATAGATCAACTATTAATGATCTGCTTCCTAACGTAAGGCCCAGGAGTGTTCTTCTGACTGTTTTAAAACTACTGTATTTCTGCAATTATAAGCACCAATTTTTCTCAAATTTTCAACGCTCAAAAACTTGCGGGGTGCTTATAATCGCTGATTTCAAATATATACGCGTAAATATAATCCCCCATTTTTCTCTCGTCCTGAGCTTGAAACTATTGCTCTGCGCATGTGCGGAGTCTGACTGGAGAGCAAAGGATCTTGGGAAATGAAGTCCTGGCCACTAGAATCGACTTTTTGTTATCTATCATTCAAGTAAAACGATATTAAAATATACGAGTCACATGTTAGGTTTGTTAAATAAAGAAAAAGATATATATTTGGAAGAGAATATTAGCGTAATTGAACCAGAAACGTTAATAATATTTGAACGTTAAAAATTCGAATTTTTATTTTGTGCCTTAAAAATCAGGGGGTGCTTATATTCGCGTAAATATGGTATTTAAAAACTTTTTGCATTGTATAACCTCTCGTTATGGTAATGATTGGATATGGATTGATATGGAATATTTGAACTAAACATTGCATTACACAATCACAACGCAAATTTGTAAATATGACATCACCATCCAATCGATCAAGCAGCTATGCGTGAAATTATCTCTCAACTTAAATCCCAAGTGATCATTTTCCAAGTCCTCCCTTAGAGATCATTATTTTTCGGCCCGTTAACCAGATGTTAGACACTTGAATGTTTCTGGCACGTGAGATTGTGACGAGAGTCAGGAGAACTCAGACACGCTGAAGCTTTCCAGCAGGTCGGGGGGCAGCCGGCTGACAGATGGGTCGCTCAACCTCTGGAGAACAGGTGGGATTGTTTAATTGGGACTCTTCGGCTCGCGAGGTTTTAAAGACCCTCTGGACGCAGATGTCCTCCAGAGATGCTGCTGAAGATGCTTGTGGTCTGGTGCATAAACAAAGATGAGAACTGACATGTCGTCTCACGGGGATTAGTGGTGTAGCTGTTTTTTTTCCCGCTCAAGCATTTTTTTTCCCGTTTGAATTTTTTTTTAACATATTTGTTTGTTGCTCACTCAATCCCTAACTCGATGCAGTAGTGGTAAATTGGCAACTATACATGTGTCGTACAACGGAAATACAATTAAATCAGACTCGAAGAACTATTTTTGTGGGCGGCCACTGCTCCGGGTTTGTGTGTGTCACTTCACTTTCATTCGTTTTAAAGGCCTTCTTTAGTCTGGCAGTTTCAATACATTAAGTACAATGCATTTTAATTCTAATGCAAAATGCGTAGTCTGGTTTGAAATGATCTGATCTGTAACAGAATAATGGAATTGCTGCCTGGCTCTTTTGTTTTTATTTTCCTCAAATCGAATTTAATTTAATAGAAAAATTACTTGTATAGTTTTGAGAATGTTTTACGATAATAATAACAATAACAACCACTATAGACATTTCCCACATTATCTTCGTCTGATAGATAACAACAGAAATGATAGAATTGCTGCCTCAATTCCCTCAATTAAAATAAAAATGTATATATAAAGAACTTGTAACGTTTGGCGAGTGCTTTAACAACAGCAAGAACATTCTTTTCTCACTATACCAAAAAAACAATGCTTCATTTAGATGTATTTTAATACAGACATTTTCCTCTTTAGTGCAAAATATTTGTATTGGCTTAATAGTTAATATGTTATCATTGTATCTTTTGACCTATAGGTTTGAATACACATTGGGCATAATTACGCAAACTCCTTTACACCTTTCCCACATTCATATTCGATCCGTCTCTCCCCTCATCAATAATAGCTGAAGCTGGGAGTGGATGAGTGGTCTTCCTCATCCCATCCCTGACCCAGCTCAGCTGTCTCAAGCTCTCTGCTGCTTTTTGCTTCACTTTCTCTGCAGGCGAATCCCGTATAGATCTCTATTTGTCAGAAAAGGAACTACGCTGCGAGTGTTGAGTAATGCTCTAACATTGCTCTCTCACAACAGTATGGATTCCTCTGCGGCTGGATAGAGGATACTAAACCCAGGAAGCTCAGCCGATCCTGCTGCTTTTTACCTGTATGGTTGTTTAGAAGACTGACCGAGAAAGTAGCACAATTGCTTTCAGTTTATTTAATATCATATTCATACAATTTAAATTACTTTTTTGAGCCATTCAAGAATCGTCTTTTGCTGCAAATGTGTTGGTTTGTTAGTGATTGTTGGCTTTTCTAACTTTGACTTTTTTTTTCTTCAGCTGATGGAAATTTCATACTCCCAATACTATTGGTCAAATACTCCTCGATTGGCCACACCCATTCACAACACTGTAATGGGGAAACTCAGACTTGACAAATAGCGAGTTAATAGAGACGTGTCTGGCGCACATTTGGTCAGGTTTAACGGACTTGACCTTGGTCGTGCGCTTTTCTCATTTCAACTAGTTATTAATAATTATTTATAAAAATGGTCATAAAGAAAGTAAAACTCCGGGAAACAAGTGTCTGCTACTACGTTGGTGACAGGGGGGTCGCGGCTCTGAGGTGTTGAACCCACATGCACAGCACGGACGAAGCGATCTCAGAACAGGCAGAATTTAATGGCAGGCAAAAACAGGGTCGTACAGGCAGGGGTCAGAAAATCACTATCCAAAACGGGGTCCAAATCGCTAGGCGGAAATCGAGGTACAAGACAAGGCTATAGGTCAAAAATCCGGTATAAAGCTGGGACAAAAAACGCTGGAATGACAGGAAAAAACACTGACAATCTGGCGAAGAAACAAGGAACAAACTGGTGCTTAAATACAAACGCTAAATGATCACAAACGTAAAACAGCTGGAGCAACATGGCGACAAAGCCTGAAATGCGGAAGTAACAGAAAACCCACGTGATGCAAACAGAGGCGGTGACGAGCAGTACAAAATAAACGTGTCAAAATAAGAGTCCAAAAAAGTTAGGCGCTTGAGTTCATGACAGGACTCCCCGGTCCAGGCCGGATTTCAGACGGCCCAGGAAGTTCAGGACGAGTCTGGTGGAAGTCGTCGATTAGAGACGGGTCCAAAATGTCCCGTCCAGTGACCCAGCAGCGCTCGTCTGGCCCGTACCCCTCCCAGTCTACCAGATACTGGAAACCCCGGCCCACTCGGCGGCTAGCCAAGATCCTCCGGACCGTATAGGCTGGACCGCCGTCGACGACCCGTGGAGGAGGTGGCATAGGAATCGGGGGAACCAAGGCGCTGGTGACGTAAGGCTTGACACGGCTGACGTGAAAGGTGGGGTGAATCCGCATGGACCTAGGCAGGGTAAGTCTCAGAGAGGTAGGATTAATTATCTTTTCTATGGCAAATGGACCAATGAACTTTGGAGACAGCTTACGTGATGGAGTACGGAGAGGCAGGTCCTTGGTAGAAAGCCAGACCTGCTGGCCGGTAGCGTATGCTGGAGCAGGTGAGCGGTGACGGTCGGCTGCCTTCTTGTGGCGTTCCTGACTTTGTAACATCGTTCAACGGGCCCGCAACCACGTGCCCCGACAGCGCCGGAGTAAGGCATGAGCTGAGGGAATAACGACCTCTTTCTCCAGAGAGGGAAACAGGGGAGGTTGGTATCCATACGCACACTGAAAAGGTGACAGACCCGTGGATGAACAGGGCAGGGTGTTGTGAGCGTACTCCACCCAAATGAGTTGCTGGCTCCACGTTGAGGGGCTTGTGGAGGAGAGCAAGCGAAGGCCAGCCCCCAGCTGTTGATTGGCTCTCTCAGAGGCGCCGTTGCTCTCCGGGTGGTACCCTGACGACAGGCTCACTTTGGCTCCTAGAAGAGAGCAAAACTCATGCCAAAACTTTGAAACAAACTGGGGTCCTCGGTCAGACACGACATCCTTAGGGAATCCATGCAGGCGGAACACATGTTCGAGAACAGCTTGCGCGGTCTGCTTGGCTGAGGGAAGCTTAGGCATCGGGATGAAATGGGTCAGGCGGGAGAAACGATCAATAACCGTCAGAACAACGGTGTTCCCCTGGGAAGGGGGCAGACCGCAAACAAAGTCTAGAGCAATATGTGACCAAGGGCGATGGGGAACGGGAAGTGGCTGGAGGAATCCCGGAGGGCGGCGATGGAAACTCTTGTGAGCAGAGCAGGTGGGACAGGCGGCTACATACTCTCGGACATCCTTTAGTACTGATGGCCACCAAAATCTTCTGCCGATGACAAAAGCAGTTCTCTGGCCTCCGGGGTGACAACTGAAAGTGGCGGTATGAGCCCAGTGGATTACCTCTCCTCGAAACTCCGGGGGTACAAACAGCCGGTTAGGTGGGCAGGCAGGATGGGGTGGCAGGTCGCGGTTAGCTGCTTTCACTCGATTCTCAATGGCCCAGGTAACCGCTCCGACGAGACATGAGGCCGGTAAGATGGTTGCGGGTTGTTCTGCATCATCCTCGGTGCTGTGGATTCTAGACAGAGCATCAGGCTTGGTATTCTGAGACCCAGGACGATATGATAGGTGAAAATTGAAACGGGAGAAAAACAGGGACCAGCGGGCTTGGCGTGAATTCAAACGTTTTGCAGTCTTTAGATACTCAAGGTTTTTGTGGTCGGTGAATACTAGAAAAGGTTGTTCCGCACCTTCGAGCCAATGACGCCATTCCTCCAACGCCACTTTCACGGCCAACAACTCCCGGTTGCCGATGTCGTAATTCCTCTCTGCCGACGAAAGCTTACGAGACAGGAACGCACATGGGTGAAGCTTCCCTCCTTCCGCATCCCTCTGAGACAGCACAGCTCCTACGCCGGTGTTAGAGGAGTCGACCTCCACCACGAACTGCCGCGCTGGATCCGGCATCCGCAGCACGGGTGCAGAGGTGAAGCTGGTCTTGAGCTGATGAAAGGCGGCATTCGGCTCGGCGGACCACTGGAAACAGGAGCGGTTAGAGGTGAGGGCATGCAAAGGTGAGGCTATGGTGCTGAATCGCCGGATAAACCGACGATAAAAATTGGCGAAACCCAGGAAACGTTGCACATCGCGCCGGGTCTGAGGAGTGGGCCAGTCCTTCACTGCCTGGGTCTTAGCAGGGTCCATCTGTATGCCATCGGGGGAAACAATAAAACCAAGAAACGTGACGGTGGAGGCATGAAACTCACACTTTTCTGCTTTGACATACAGTTTATGTTCCAGGAGTTTTTTCAGGACGTGACGAACGTGGAGCTGGTGTTCCTCCTCAGTTCTGGAAAAGACTAGAATGTCATCTAGGTAAACGAAAGCAAAAACATTTATCATAGGGCTTAGAATGTCATTTACAAAAGCCTGAAAAACGGCCGGGGCATTGGTCAATCCGAATGGCATCACCAAGTACTCAAAATGTCCAATTGGGGTATTGAACGCTGTCTTCCACTCGTCCCCATCTCGAATTCGGACCAAGTGATAGGCGTTCCGCAGGTCGAGCTTGGTGAAGTACTTAGCGCCAGATAGCAGCTCAAAAGCGGAGGAGAGTAGGGGTAGAGGATAGGAGTCTCTGACCGTGATGGCGTTGAGGCCTCGATAATCAATGCAAGGGCGCAGTGAGCCGTCTTTCTTGTTGACGAAGAAAAACCCGGCTCCGGCGGGTGAGGAGGAGGGTCGGATAAGCCCGGCCGCCAATGCCTCCTCAATGTACTGCTTCATGGCCTCTCGTTCTGGTGGCGATAAGGAGTATAAGCTACCTTTGGGCGGTGATGTGCCAGGGCGTAGATTGATCGCACAGTCGTGAGAGCGGTGTGGTGGCAGTGACGTGGCCCTCTGCTTGCTGAAAACTGGTTTGAGGTTGTGATAGCACTCCGGAACTCCTGACAAATCCACCTGCTCCACATTTTCTGGAACCTGCTCATCAGGTACAAAACAAGATCTGTTACATTCAGCTCCCCACTCGATCACTTCACCAGTCCTCCAGTCAAGGCGGGGGTTATGTCTGCGTAGCCAGGTGTGTCCAAGCACTACTGGATGGTAGGATGACTCAACAATGTGAAAATGGATCTGCTCAGAGTGTGTGTCGGAAAAACTCATAGTGATGGGTCCGGTGCTGTGGGTGACGTTCCAGAGGGGGTGACCATCCAGTGCCGTCGCCTTCAGAGTGGAGGGCAGGGGGTAAGTTGACACGCCCAATCTTTGCACCAGCTGCGAGTCCATCAAGCTCACATCGGCTCCCGAATCCACAAAGACGGCCTGCTGAATAGACCTTGCACCGGCAGACAGAGTAACAGTTGGCATAGAGCGGACAGAGGCTTTGAGCACGGCTGATCGACTCACCACTAACCTCTGACCTAGTGATGAGCCTCCTCTTTTACTGGAC
>MU204367.1:4255947-4291925 GCA_017309775.1 Paedocypris sp. Pulau Singkep
TCCCTGTCACTCTAGCCTCGTGATCTCGTCCAGTCTTGTTTCTAGTCTTGTTTTGATTCTTGTTTTATTTTGCCTTGTTGGAATACCCGGTTATGACCCTGCCTGTTCGACCACGCCTTCAATAAACCCCTTTTTCTGGAACTACTGAACTTGGAGTGTTCCCCTGAGTTTCTGTGCTGTGCACTTGGGTCCTTCCCTCCAGCCCTGTTCTCTCGGAGTGACAGTCGCCGTGACAGTTATTGAGTAAAAAAATGCATTTGCAGACATTCTCAAATAAACAAATCGGTTTTCAACGTTTCTAGAAATGCTATTTAATTCTTCCGTCCGTTTATTTTCTGAGCTGCATTTCAAGGATCTTGAGGAGCTGAAGCCACTCAGTTACAGCACGTGGGAGCTGAAGGCGGGGCTTGGTTTGCTCACTGACCAATCACTGAGCAGAACACACACATTCACACTCAGAGTTTAATAAAAATCACAATGAAACGTACAAAAGAAAAATTCAAACTGATTATTTTACTGTGTTTTAATCAATAATACTAATCAATCAAGAGAAATGTGCTTTTTTTTTTAAACTGCTTCAGCCGAATTTATAAAAGGTCTTTTGGAACTGGACATGAAGGTGATTCTGTGGAGTATTGATCACGACGGACTGACTTGACATAATTAAAGAGTTCTGATGTTCTACACGCCGTCTGGAAGATTTAAGCCCGAAATCCAGTTTTACTTAAGTAATCTGGGGGAAAAAGTGACTTAGACGGCAACACTTTTGGTAAAAATAATATGCATAAACAATAATTTTCATGGTGTCCGGATTATTCATTAATAGATCTTGGGAAACACAAAAAGTCTTTTGCTAAACCTGGAATTTCAAATTAACAAATGACATTTGTTAAACAATAATCCGATGCCGGCATCTGAATTGTGTATATCATGTATAAATATATTCTGTTTACAATTGTTATTTTGGTCGCTCTTTTAAATGTTGCATTAGCATGTGAAACGTTTGTGCCTGTGAAGAGTGAATCAGACTATTTTCAGTTCAGTTGAGCTTCAGTTCTTCTGCACTTCCTGTCCAGATGAGGAGTTCGCTGGCTCCTCGGGGATTTGGGACAGGCCGTGTTGGAAGGGCCAATTAAAGAGCCATGCTTGGTTTATTTTTCTGTTAAAATCGTGGCGTAGCAGCATCTCAGTGCGTTCTTCCTTGTGTGGGAGTTTTTTTTCTTAAATCTCTTTAGATTTATCTTTTTTTTACACTCATTACAAGCGAACATGCATAAAGATTGCATTGTGCCTGAAGAACGCTTGGACGGATGGACGGATTGATTGATGAATGGATGGATGGAAATCCATTGTGTGCCATTGTTTTTAGTCATCGTTACGCTACATAATCCAGAAAAAACTGGATTAGAAGGTCAAAATTAGTCTTGCACAAATTGGGAAAATGTCTCATTATGATCAAAAAACTAAATTACAAAATACTGCATTCATCTTTTTATAATTAAAATAAAAAACACTTTATTTCTATCAATTACTAGGACTTTCTGCGTCATGGCAGATGCTGATATCTCAATTAAATGTAAACCATTCCGCAGTTGTAATTATAGTTCAACACTGATGCATCAAAGGTGAAGATGTTTTAATCGCCAAACGGAGAAAACGAATGTCTTCAGTTGACCGAGTTGCAGTCTTTGAGTCTAATGATTATCAAATGGAGATCTGGGACGCTATCTTAAGCTGGTTCACCTTGAGTGGCCCTTAGTTTAATTAGAAATGTCAGGAACCTTGGAACGCCGATCAAGGTCAATTTGAGGTTCAATGGTTTGGTCATTGGAGTTGAATTCAAAGGGCTATTTTTATACGTTTACTGACAGATCAAAAGGCTCCGATCCGCTCACCTGCTCTGCGGAGCAAGGAGAAAGAGCCAGTTGAAAGCAAACTCGTACATCATCATGTCATCAAACAGGGTTGTCCGATGAGCCTTTGGGATTCTGCTCACTGTGTTGTCGTGTCGGTTGCCGTGCAAGAAGTCCCTGTGGCTCCGCTTTACCTTTTGCCCTCGGCTGGGTATTTTTTTTTTCTTCACATTTTAGCTTTGTCGACTGTACGAGGTGGTTCTCTCCTTTCTTGAATTGATTTTTGAGGGCGCTTTTCACCTCCACTGTGCCTTTGTTGTTGGTTGTGATTTACAGTTTGAGATGAAAATGCAGGCAACGTTTTTGGTTCGAGGTAAATGCACCACACTCTGACATCGCTGGGATCACTGCGATACAATCTTACCACAAAAATAAAGAATAAACTCTTTCCTTGACGGAAGAGTTGAAAATTAGACCGCCTTCTATTAGGGGTTTTACGGTATTTTGGAATACCATATTGGGATATGATCTTGCAATGAAAAAAAAATGTATTACTACGTTTTGCACCATGAAGACTCGCACTATGATATACGTATATACTATACAGTATTGCAACAAAAAAAAAATTTAATGTTGCGATCAGAAATTGAACATTTTGCGCCATATAGTTTCACATATCGATTGTGATATGTTCTTGATTAACAATACCACAGTGTAAGTATCACAATACAATTGAGCATGCGTAATGAAATATGCATTCTAATGTACATTATAGAGTTGTGACACATTATTGATAATAGATCAACTATTAATGATCTGCTTCCTAACGTAAGGCCCAGGAGTGTTCTGACTGTTTTAAAACTACTGTATTTCTGCAATTATAAGCACCAATTTTTCTCAAATTTTCAACGCTCAAAAACTTGCGGGGTGCTTATAATCGCTGATTTCAAATATATACGCGTAAATATAATCCCCCATTTTTCTCTCGTCCTGAGCTTGAAACTATTGCTCTGCGCATGTGCGGAGTCTGACTGGAGAGCAAAGGATCTTGGGAAATGAAGTCCTGGCCACTAGAATCGACTTTTTGTTATCTATCATTCAAGTAAAACGATATTAAAATATACAAGTCACATGTTAGGTTTGTTAAATAAAGAAAAAGATATATATTTGGAAGAGAATATTAGCGTAATTGAACCAGAAACGTTAATAATATTTGAACGTTAAAAATTCGAATTTTTATTTTGTGCCTTAAAAATCAGGGGGTGCTTATATTCGCGTAAATATGGTATTTAAAAACTTTTTGCATTGTATAACCTCTCGTTATGGTAATGATTGAAGATTTGAACTAAACATTGCATTACACAATCACAACGCAAATTTGTAAATATGACATCGCCATCCAATCGATCAAGCAGCTATGCGTGAAATTATCTCTCAACTTAAATCCCAAGTGATCATTTTCCAAGTCCTCCCTTAGAGATTATTATTTTTCGGCCCGTTAACCAGATGTTAGACACTTGAATGTTTCTGGCACGTGAGATTGTGACGAGTGTTGTCAGTAGGAGTCAGGAGAACTCAGACACGCTGAAGCTTTCCAGCAGGTCGGGGGGGCAGCCGGCTGACAGATGGGTCGCTCAACCTCTGGAGAACAGGTGGGATTGTTTAATTGGGACTCTTCGGCTCGCGAGGTTTTAAAGACCCTCTGGACGCAGATGTCCTCCAGAGATGCTGCTGAAGATGCTTGTGGTCTGGTGCATAAACAAAGATGAGAACTGACATGTCGTCTCACGGGGATTAGTGGTGTAGCTGTTTTTTTTCCCGCTCAAGCATTTTTTTTCCCGTTTGAATTTTTTTTTAACATATTTGTTTGTTGCTCACTCAATCCCTAACTCGATGCAGTAGTGGTAAATTGGCAACTATACATGTGTCGTACAACGGAAATACAATTAAATCAGACTCGAAGAACTATTTTTGTGGGCGGCCACTGCTCCGGGTTTGTGTGTGTCACTTCACTTTCATTCGTTTTAAAGGCCTTCTTTAGTCTGGCAGTTTCAATACATTAAGTACAATGCATTTTAATTCTAATGCAAAATGCGTAGTCTGGTTTGAAATGATCTGATCTGTAACAGAATAATGGAATTGCTGCCTGGCTCTTTTGTTTTTATTTTCCTCAAATCCAATTTAATTTAATAAAAAAAGTAACTTGTATAGTTTTGAGAATGTTTTACGATAATAATAACAATAACAACCACTATAGACATTTCCCACATTATCTTCGTCTGATAGATAACAACAGAAATGATGGAATAGCTGCCTCAATTCCCTCAATTAAAATAAAAATGTATATATAAAGAACTTGTAACGTTTGGCGAGTGCTTTAACAACAGCAAGAACATTCTTTTCTCACTATACCAAAAAAACAATGCTTCATTTAGATGTATTTTAATACAGACATTTTCCTCTTTAGTGCAAAATATTTGTATTGGCTTAATAGTTAATATGTTATCATTGTATCTTTTGACCTATAGGTTTGAATACACATTGGGCATAATTACGCAAACTCCTTTACACCTTTCCCACATTCATATTCGATCCGTCTCTCCCCTCATCAATAATAGCTGAAGCTGGGAGTGGATGAGTGGTCTTCCTCATCCCATCCCTGACCCAGCTCAGCTGTCTCGAGCTCTCTGCTGCTTTTTGCTTCACTTTCTCTGCAGGCGAATCCAGTATAGATCTCTATTTGTCAGAAAAGGAACTACGCTGCGAGTGTTGAGTAATGCTCTAACATTGCTCTCTCACAACCGTATGGATTCCTCTGCGGCTGGATAGAGGATACTAAACCCAGGAAGCTCATCCGATCCTGCTGCTTTTTACCTGTATGGTTGTTTTGAAGACTGACCGAGAAAGTAGCACAATTGCTTTCAGTTTATTTAATATCATATTCATACAATTTAAATAACTTTTTTGAGCCATTCAAGAATCGTCTTTTGCTGCAAATGTGTTGGTTTGTTAGTGATTGTTGGCTTTTCTAACTTTGACTTGTTGATTTTTTCCTTCAGCTGATGGAAATGTCATACTTCAATACTATTGGTCAAATACTCCTTGATTGGCCACACCCATTCACAACACTGTAATGGGGAAACTCAGACTTGACAAATAGCGAGTTAATAGAGACGTATCTGGCGCACATTTGGTCAGTTTTAACGGACTTGACCTTGGTCGTGCGCTTCTCTCATTTCTAGTTATTAATAATTATTTATAAAAATGGTCATAAAGAAAGTAAAACTCCGGGAAACAAGTGCCTGCTACTACGTTGGGAACCGATCTCGGAATCTGATTGGGACGTCCCAAATAAACAAATCAATAAAAATGGTCAACATGATGTTCAAGTGGCTTTTGATGACTGACTTTGCCACTTTTTAGTAAAACAATTTTTACTACATTATCGCAAACGAGGATTCATTTATTAATATCAATTAGCTGGAGCCTGCATAAACTCTGATTTAATATACTGTACTATGCTTAATGTGCAATTCTGCTAATATTTGATTTTTTTTTTCCCAAATCAATACTGTCTAGCCTAGCTGCCAATACTTACATTAAGAAAATAGTTAATTTTGTGAATAATATTTTAGGCCAGACTTTCAACAACTTGCTGTATTCGCGAAATTTCAGTGCAAGTCATACATTTTTTGACCTAAAGCAAGTGGGAAGTGTTTGCATTAAGTGCTAATTGAGAGCATTGTTAGCATTTTGCGCTCACGGGGAAGCATTACTAGCATTTAGCGCTCATGGCTAGAGCTTTGTTAGCATTTAGTGCTACTTTACTTTTACTTTACAGTCATTTAGCAGACGCTTTTATCCAAAACGACTTACATTTTCATTACAATTTTAACAAATTCCTGCTTTCCCTGGGAATCAAACCTATGATCCGGTGTTTCAAACACCAGTGCGCGCTAGTGTTTAACATTCATGAGTAGAGATTTGTTAGCTTTTAGTGCTAATTGAGATCATTGTTAGCATTTAGCACTCACGATGAAGCATTACTAGCGATTAGCGATCATGGGTAGAGCTTGGTTAGCATTTAGTGCTAATTGCATCTTGCTCAGCCACATTTGCAGCTCGGCAGACAAAACTATTTTGTTTATCGAGAATCCAACACTTCAATGTGAGACTTGGCGGAATTAACACCATATAACTGTGTCCTCTCACGTCAGTTGTTTTTGATGAATCTCGCTTTGCTGCTTTCTCTATTTATAGATTTACTTCAAATTAATAGAGATTCCAGGTAATGTGTCTACATGTTTCTCTTTTTTTTTTCTCCTCTCTCTCTAATCCAACCATAATTAGCATTAATCGCTTCTCTCGCTTCTCACCTTGTAAAAGTCGCCAGCTGCCAATTATTTTAGTGCCAAAGGGGCAGTGTCAGAAGTCGTAGTCACTTTTCCAGAAAACCCTCACGGTTTATTGTGTTGTCACAGGAAGTTGCCAAAAAAAAGACAAAGAGGTATGATAGTATCATAATGCGATTAATTATACAGTAGCACTTAGTTCTCTTACAATTCTAGATATACGAAATCACCAAATGTTAGATCAATTCAATTATGTTTTCTTCCTATCATATATCTGCCTTATAGATCTGTTTGATACGGCTGATACATTTGATTTGCTTAAAAATGAGTATTTCATTAACAATAATCTAAAAACAAAGCAACAAGATTAGCTGGCCCTGTCTGATGAATGTTCAAGATAGAACCATTGATAAATTTGAGATATTGCTGTACTTTGAAGTTAGAAAATGTGTACAAAATGTATACAACATTTAAATTTGTATACATAAATACAGAAATTATACATATTTATACAAATTAACACACAATTTGTACATATTTTAAACGTTCGGATTACATCGCCCCTCCCCGCTTTTTACTTTTACCTTTTTAGCATAAAACAAAATAAAGCAGAAAAATATTTTATGTTCGTATGGTAGAAAAGTAGAATGTAATTGCTTAAATCTCAAATTATAGTTAATGCATAAATGTTATAGTTACTGTACTTAAATGGTTTGCTTACGTGATCATGCCATGTAAAAGTTAAATATTGGATTTTAAGTCAGTGATTAAATTATTATTTATTTTTTAAAAATGATTAAATAATTTACAGTACATTTGCATTTGCAGTTTATTAATATGTTGTCTTGAGGTTCAACTCCATTAACAATCATCTCTTTTAAATCCGTAACAGGGGTTACTCAAGGTCATCTACTAAGTTTAGCTCAAACAGAGTTTACCTCTGAGAGTCCGTGTATCACTATCTCGTAAATAAATCAGCCCGAGCATGTCCACTTTTCTCTGAAGTGCCTTTACTTGCTTCACAAACACTGAGCTCTTTCATTCACCGGCTCTTTCATTCATCATATTTTATTCCAAAAATACATTTTTTTTTCGCAATATATGTAAAAAGCATTTGTCCGAATGATTTTGTTCATTTATTCAAGCCATATATTGTGTCACACTCTTTAACCGTTAAGAACGACTCAAATGGATATTCATTTAAAGACGAGGAAATCAAACAAACAAGATTGTGTGACGAGATTTGTTGCTTCTTGTATCGCGAGAATTTGGCGCTACCTACGTATGGGATCAAACTTGTGCCAAAAAGATTAGTGCAAATCGATGTGCATTTGCACTCAAATCTTCTGCTCTAGTACAAATCTTTATTAGATTAAATTAGATTACTATCAAAACGATTCAAACTCGCTGCTGTAGTGCAATAGGAGAGAAAACGAGCCGATTACTGTGGTAACTTTAATCAGCTTAAAACTTTCAACAGCTCCATTTAAACTCATTTAGATTTTGAAGTAAATTGTGAAGGGAAAGAACTTTGCTTTTTTTCTGATTGGACACTTTCAATAAGTATTGTTATTTATGTTATTATGTTGTTTTATGCTATGCTATGCTATGTTATGTTCTTCAGCGTAACTTGTAATACCGGATTTGGGGGTTTCAGAGCGAAAATGAACACATGAACACATTGAATCATAATGAAGTACAACGTGAATCCAAATAAACGTGAAGCCAAATCTTTGTTTATAAATAGTGTGTTTATTGCCTGTGTTTAACAAAAAATGTGTTTTTATATACTTTTGGCAATTATTGTAATTTTTTTGTGGAATTGTGACATGATATTTTGTAGGGTTCACATGTTGATCCTTACTGCATGCAATTAATGAAAATACTAAGTTTAATTTCAAACGGGTGATTATAAAATGCACCAACAATTTTTGAATGTTTTTGTTAAATAAAAACGTATTGTCCTCCATATATTTAATCGTTAATTTTTTTTATTAAAATATTTTTTTTATTTTTGAGATTAGATTTTGAAATAGATTTTATATATATATATATATATATATATATATATATATATATATTTATATATATATAAACTCTAAATCTCGTCTTGTTTTCGCGAACCCAGTGTCTCGTAGAATAAATGTACGTAGAATAAGTCACACCCCCAATGAACACTATTCTTTTAATAACTGTGTACACATTTTATAAAGTTGAAAAATCCCCGTCAAACATTCAGAAAGATATTGGCACAACCACATTTCAGGAAATGGAAGCAGGCGCACGCTCGAAGTCTTCTCTGGAAAATTACACTCTTCATTTAACGGCATTTGTGTGGGATCAAGTGCGTCCGTTTCAGTTTCTGCCGAGTCTGAGTCTCACTAATGATGCCCGTCGTGGGTTTGTGGTCGGCGTGTTGTTGACTTTTTTACGCTTTGCTCGCTAAAGGCGCCGTGAGCCTTTCCCTGAGAGTAAAGACTGTTGATACAGCAAAGCGTTTTGTTTAAGATCTCGTCCTCCAGTCGGGCTTGATGACACGAGTGACTGAAGAGCAGATGGGCATCAGCGTCTAAGGTAAATGTGAGACGGGGTGATGGAGCCAGCAACCTCATCTCTGTCACTGCAGACAAATCTGAGGACTAATGTTGCTGATAAGGTAAAATGAGAGCTGTAATGAATGCCCAGCCATGAGAAAGTGTGGCTAGACTGCTGATGGTGTGGAACTGAGAGTTAAAGTGAGAGAGTCCACAAAGTACAACTGCATTTCTCACTTTTTGCACTAAGCACACAACTTTTCTCGGTCTGCTTTACTCACGCAAACCACCATCATTATGGCGTCAAGTCAGAACGTGGATGAACTCATAGTCCTGGCATTTTAAGTAGGGATGCTCCGATTTTTTTTGGAAAACGAGTACGAATACTTGCACTCGCTGATGCCGAGTACCCAATAAAAGCTCGATTTAAATTAGCATGTAACAGCTTTAGTCATATAATTAAAAATGGGGCTAGTTTGGAATTAAGAACATGAAAAGCATTGTATGCAACATATTACAGAATGCATAATTCTAGAAAATTTAAAACAGTGACAACTTAAGTTTTTTTTTTTACTTTGTTGTAATCTGCATTAATATACAGTACATGTTTGCAATTTAGTTCACAATATTTGAATAAACTAGCAACATGTTTCTCTCTCAAGAGTTTGCTGCAGCATGAGTTGTGTTGGATTAGAAACGATCTTTTTGTACTCGTCGTCGTGTTGGGATTTTAGGAGCTTGATTAAATTACTCGTGTTAAGCGCGCTACATTTTGAGCCTCTGGACAAATTCGTTGAGCACAACTTGTGGTCCTTCGTTTTGTCAACTTCCATGAATTCTTGTCTCGCCCGTGTGCAGGACAGGTTTATGAAGAAGGCTTGTTTATGTTTTTCTGCTTGTTTGTATTATGTATATTTTGTATAAATACAATGTTATACTTGGTTTTCTAGAGACATTTGTGTGTATTTATATTTTTACAATTTTTGTACAATGTCGTCAAGAGCTCAAGACGTTGTGCTGTTTGTTTTATGTCTGTGGGGCAAAACATTTAAATGAAAGTAAAAATGTGCAAAATAAAGCAGGATATCTGATGTGAAACCGCAAAATCCCGTTTTAGACAAATTAAACATCTATATTAACAATTCATAAACTGTTTAATGCTTGCCTTACTCTGGCTTTTTCTTCATTTTGAGCGTCAGTTCCTGGTGTGATGTTTGCTGGAGTAAATCTGATCAATATCTGTCTAGCTTTATTCCTGACAGTTCTGAACTTCCCCTGTAACGTTTATTTTTGACATGTGCTACATTGTTTTTCTGGCCTTTGCGGTTGTGATTCCTGTTTCTGATTTGACAGTGATGTGTAAAACCACAGATTTGACAGCAGACAGAAAGTGCGCTGTCATTTCTTAGATTCATTCAAATTCCTTGGTTGTTTTTTTTTGCTAAATTGTGAGTAATCTCTGAAAAGTTCGAAGTGAAGTTGCACATTTGGATTGTTTCCCTGCACCCAAAAAAAACGGGGTGAGAAGAGTCATTGTTTTATTTTGAATTATTTTGCCATGACTTCATAACATTCCGACAACATTTTTGAACTAATAACAGAATATTGGTCTTAATTTATTGGTAATAAATGTAATAAATACATGTTACATAGCAGTTGTTTAGTTTGCCCTTTGGCAGACGTTTATAAAAGTACATTAAATTATGATATACAGACAATCTCACATGAACCGCCATCTTGAAATGATGTCACGATGAGATTTGCATAATCTCGCGAGAACGGTGACCAGGTGATGTCATTTCAAGATGGCGGCTATACGAGAGAGCAAAAAAAACGCTATTCTGCGAAAATACAAGCTTATTTTTTTATTTCGGAAGCAAGATCTCTGAAACCAACTATTGTTTTTGTTGTTTTTTGTGTATTTGACGTGCAAAGAAGATCATCACTAACTCTTGTCATCCATAAATTAAAAGACCAACTTAAAGACGTCTAAAAATAGTAATTTCATTATTTAGAAACCAATCATACCCTTGCCGTGTGTTATTATAACACATTACATGGCGTTGTATTGATTTAAAATAATCTAAAAGGCTTTTTCGTCTCTTCTTTTCCCCGTGTAATTGAGACGCCACTGTAATAACCAAGAGCATCACCTCTTCTTCTCCCTATTCCCTCCTTTTCACTCCTATTTCACCTTCACTGGGATTAACTTGACACTTTCTGACACATCTGCCTTAAGATTCTCAGCTCTCAGAAATCCAACAGAGTGCTGGCGGTGTAACCCCCACACGCCCGCTTGTTCCGACACTCCAGTCAAAGCCTCTTCACAATCCAGCCGAGGTTTGGGTAAAGTGCGCGCTTTTGAAGGGCAGGAGCTGGAGCCGGGGTGTGTAACTACATCAAGTGGAGGAGGTGTGATGTTTCAAATGCGCTTCCATCTCATCCCAGATCCAGCCTGGATGCTCTTCCTGCCGATTCATTAAGGGAATCCGAAGTGGCCCGGAATCGCTGACATGGGAATTAGTGACGACTCCGACCAATTTGGAAATCAGATTTTGGGAATTTGAGCTGAGGCTTGCAGATGTGCTGATGCCTGAGTCATGCCTCACTGTCTTCTATTTTATTATTAAATATTATTTTATATATGTTTGATTGTGGTTATTATTGTTTTTATTATATTTAATAAATTTGTCATTTATTTTGAATTATAATTACTTTTGCAATATGCAATTACTGAATTGTATTTTTTCTTTAATAAATACATTTAGGAAATGTATTAAATTACAACTTGTTTTATTGTAGATTTATTTTAGGTTTATGTATAATTGGGCCATTTTTCCATTTTGTTGCGTTTGGAAACTGGATTTAGGGAATTCAAGATCCTTTTCAATTTTAATTTATTACTGTAATGATCAGTGTTGGGAGTAATAAATTACTATATGATTTTTGTTTTTGTTGCATGCATTGCTAGCTATATTTTCAGGAATATATTACTTGCTAAGTGCTAAGTAACGCTTGAGTTACATGAAACCTTTCACTCTCAAAACATTTTAATATTTTCTGTTTGTGAATAGGAATACGCTTATTATCTAAACACGTAGGAAGCATGACAGTATTGTGTGGTAATTCATTGAAAATGAAGAAAAAACGGCACTGAAGTTTACGTACATAAATGTACACATGAATTAAAATACAAGTAAAAGGTACATTTTGTTATTTTAGGATGTTAATTTATACTTCTGATGTTATTTTTGTGAAAGTAACTTTACCTTATTACAATTCTGAGACAATATTATTGTAATGTAACAGATTACTTTTTACAAACAGCAAATGTTTAATGTATTACAATTTTGAAGTAACTTGCACAACACTGGTAATGTTACTATAATTATAAGTGTGGCTTCATTTTGCTTTCACTTCAACTGCTTTATTAATAATGCAGGCATCTATGTGACAGTTAACAACCTTTTCTGTTGTAGTCATGTTGTATTATTTAAATATTGCAAATCCCCATTTCTCTATCTGTCAGGTCGCTGAATGTTGTGTTGTAGTGAATGATCACTCGTGTCAGAGGGATGGGGTCGCTTCAGGATGGTCCTAAACTCAGCCTCCGGACCACCATCACACAAAAGACCTTGTAAAGTTAGAATGACAGAGGAGACTTGTTTTTTTTTTTTTTTTAAGAATTTAATTTTCCTTTCTATTGTCCCTTGCTCACTGCTCAGTAAAGGTCATTTTTTTCACATTTTTCTTTTTTCTGGCTATCCTTGAGACATGTAAGTATCCAAAACATGGAAATATCCTTCAATCAGACTGTCAAATGGTTTGGTAGATTTGCTGGTTCATCATTAGCCATCTGTCTTTTTGTGTACATATCGACTGAGTCTAAATGCTCTTACAGTTTCACCTTTTGGCCTATAATGTAGAAAATCCTTTTAACCTGCCCTGGCGTGCTAATAAATTGAAGCTATCAGTTTTGCACAAATCAATAGAGGTTTGCATTTGGATGCAGAGCGGGAGGTCAAACACACTGATAAGGATTGTTTATCGTCTTCAGTCTTCACCTTGAGTTTCATTTACTCTACGTCATATCTCTCGGCCGAATCTTACTCCATCAGCATGATTCCAATTGTAAATGTAATTGCTGCTGATTGCTTGACAAACATAATCTTTGGCTGAGAATGTTTCTTTTTCACTACTATTTCATCCACCGTGCTCTACGGAGCATTTTTCTTACAGTAGCCCTTTTGAGTTTCAATGTTAGGTTAAAACTTTACCTAATTATTGTGGATTTGTGTTCGCCATGCTTGAAGTTAATGCTTTTTTTTTTACTTTATCGTACTGAACAGTAGCACAGAAAATAATACAGTAATGTTTATACCGTGTAAAAACCTACTTCATTAAAAATTGACAAAAAATACATTGTATATAAATTAGTATCTAAGAGCTGTATTTATGCGTATTTATTTTTTCCAGTTTTAGTGCCTCAAAAACTGGGGGTGGGGGGATTTGAAATTGCAGATTTAAAATATGCACATACATATAAGCGTTAATATTTCCACATTTTAAGTGAGGAGCAGTCACAAATAAATGAAAATACTTAGTCTTTATGCAGCGGTGCGTGTGTGCGTTGTGTCCTGTTTTTTTATTTAAATAATGGTTCCGGAGGCAGACATACAGTATAACCTGTTATTAGCCCAATAACCAAATTGAAAAAGACATTACTCATGCTGCGACATTTAGCAGGGGCTAAACAACGTGTTAGAACAAAGAATAATTATTATTTGAACAGACAGAGCATTCGGTATATCAGGCGTAATATATACCGGCTGGAAATGAAGTTTAAAAGTGTTTAAAAAAACAGTTGAAAACGAAGAACACAGGCAACTAGTCAATACCAGGGAACAAACACAATCAAAACGCTTTGTTTTCTGTACAGGGGATAATAATCTTTCGCTACGATCTTCTTCACACGACGTTGGATAAACAAATGATGGGAGTGCAAAGGCTCTTGGGATTGGCTGAGAATTCTATGGAGTTCCGATTAGTAGACTTTTTTTAACAAGTCATATAGCCCCAGCCTGACTGAACTGCAGGAAGCTGCTCAAATTTTGAGGAAAAAGCAGGGATTTTTTCGAATCACTCACAGAATTCATATCAGAACTTCTCAAGTAGTAACCACTTTGCAAATAATAAGTCAATGTCTAACTACGTATGAGAGGTTTTGAATATTTCGAGTCATCTGTACGTGAAGAGCACCCTGCGTCAAATCTAGCAGTAAATGTATGTTTTCAATGATGTGAAAGAAGGACCGACGCCTTTTCCTTCCGATGTGCTGGAAAAGCAGGATAATCTAGCGCTCGGCGTGAGGAAGAGTAACATTTCATTCTGAATTATTTAGAGTTAGTGCTCTGTTTGCTGCTTGAACTTTGAAACCCACTGTACTCTACCGCGTCTTAGATTTCCTGCTTTTGCCTCGTTGCCCATGGGATGATCTGTGACTTCGGGCTGACATCCCCAGCGAAACGCCGGCTTTGGCACTGCAGAGTGCTCTTCTCAGACTCCACTTCTGCTCGCGCTCTCATATTTAAACACGTTTTATTTGCAACTGATGGTATTAGAGTGCAGTGTGGATTAAGTGCACCTTAGAACTTTAAAATATGGGATTAAATGCAACAGTAGTCCGCCTGAAACTGAATATCTGTTACAGAGTTGCAGCAGGTTTTTGCCTTTTAGTGTTTTAAAGTGGCCATTAGTGTAAAGTTTGATGTGTGAGGTCTTTTTCGAGATCAGTATGTTGCTCATATTATAATAATATGCCTATGATACATTACGACTTTACATTAAGATGCTATTTTACATTTGTTTTCAAAGGTGTTAATCAACAATGTTTTTTTCTGTAGTTTTTGCCTTTTAATGTTGTAAAGTGGCAATTGGTGTATGTGAGTTTTTTTTCCAGACTAGTATATTACTTCTATTATAATAATATACATGTAATACATTACAAATGTATGTTGAAATATTATTTTACTGTACATTTGTTTACAAAGGTGTTAATCAACATTGTTAATCAAACATGTATTTTTTAATGTGGTTTTGGCCTTTTAGTGTTGTAAAGTGGCAATTGGTGTAAAGTTTGATGTGTGGGGTCGTTTTACAGACCGGTGTATTACTTTTATTATAATAATATTCAAATAATACATTACAACTTTACATTAATAGTTTATTTTACATTTGCTTTCAAAGGTGTTATTCAACAATGTTTTTTTTTTAAATCTAGTTTTTAATCAAAATCATAGAGCTTTTCTAATATTACACAGCTTTACTAGTAGGCTTTTAAGATGTATTTTTTTACCACGATTGTTTAAAAGTGTAAATTGCTTGTCATCGGCACTGACCCTTTTCAGTGGTCAAGCTCATTATTTTAGTGTGCATGTGTCGGAAAAGGCAAAATTAGCTGGAAGTTTGATGACTGTGACAGATTTAACACCGAATTATATGGTCCTGACAGATTTATTGGGAAATTAAAAACGTTATAATCAATCTCCCATGGGCTGCGTGTTTTATCCCAGTGTGAGTTCTGTTCAGATGGTTAATCTCGATGATAAAATTATCATAATTGGGCAAGTCTTATTCCACGCGTCTTTCTTTCATTCTGAAGTCGGTGTGCGTTTCACTCGCTTCTCTGCATGCAGTCTTAATTCATCTTTTCTTTTAAAAAATGCCCGCAAAAAAAAAAAAAAATGAGAATCATGAGACGCACTTGGCCTGAGGAAGATCCTTCACATTCCCTTCTGCTGTGAAGAAAGCGTTTTAGCTCATCAGTCAAACACAAAGCAATCAGTTGCACTCTCTTCCATAACTAATTCTTTCATTCTTTTCATCACAAACGCACTCAGGAAGACCTAATGTGTGGTTTGGTGTTTGAGAAGAAAATTGTTTGAATTGTTTCACTGGAAAAAAAAGGTCTCTTTTGCGGCTAGTTTAAAGTCAAGGGGAAGCCTTGAACGTTTCCTAAATGGAAATCACTTTCGCCAACCTGCAGAGCAAATGTAGATAATATCGTGGACTTCCTTCAGCATGAAATATTGAACGTTCTTTAAAATGGTGTATAATTTAAACCAAAGTATTTTATTATTTGAGAATTTTCTAGAACACTGTTTCTGGGAAAATCAAATGTGTTACAATGCGCAAAATTGCTATTTTATTTTTCCTACGACGTCCTTCTGAACCTGATATTTGCCTTTCACAGGAACAGGAAGTGCGGCCCTTTCTGATTCCCTGTCATCGGTTGGTGGGACGTTACCTCACTTTCTCCAAGAGCCAGAAGACGCTTACATAATCAAAAACAACCCAATCAAACTGCGTTGCCGGGCGACTCCTGCTCTGCAGATCTTCTTTAAATGTAATGGAGAATGGGTTCATCAAAGCCAACATGCCTCGCGGGAATACATGGAGTCCAACACCGGTAAGGACAAGCGTGATCTTCTCTCCACTTTTACTATTGAATACAGTGGTTCCCCAACTTAATGAAATTAATTTGTGCCTAGAGCTGTTTCGTTCGGCGAATAGTTCGTTAGCTGAGTCGCATTTTACGTCGCAGATGAATTCAGACAATTTTTTTTTATAAAATATTGGACATCTCAGGAATTTGCATGACACCATTTCAAGATGGCGGCTCCTGGGTGAGAATAAAACCATCATTTTTCTGGGAGAATACAAGTTTTTTTTTATATTTTGGAAGCAAGATCTCTGAAACTTACTAGAGTTTTTGCTGTGTTTGACTTGCAAAGAAGTTTTTGTTAATCAGGATTTTCATTATCCAATCAATTCGTAAGTCGTGGTACCACTGTATATTCTTCTACAAGACATTGTCGTAAATTTTTTATACTATTATTTTTTCCTATTAGTTTTTACAGTTTGTTGCTCACATCTTTCTTCATCTCTGGAACATTGACTAAAGGGTTGTTCAGCGTTATCGACTGTGAAATAGAATTTTTAAATGTTGTCAATTTTTATATATTATATTGAGAGCCAACAGTATTTTTAGGTGTGTTTTAGGGAATCCTTTTTTTTTTGTCATTAAATTACAATTAAATTGTAATTCTATATTTGAGATTACAAAGTTCGGTTACAAAGTTGTATTGAACATAAGCATTCAAACCTTACAGTTAATTACCTTAAAAGTTAATTACTTTTACTTTAGAAATTTGAAATACACATTGACTTGATCATAAGATTTCTGCTTTTATAAGAGTCTAAAAGACCCTTATTCCTAACCAACCCACTTCTCGGAAGCGCACATTTTAGTGATTATTGTACAGTATCTTCGTTGACAGCAAGACTCTTAATTGCTTCTGGAAGTTGTACTGTAAAATTGTTGAAAGTTTGGTAATGGGGAAATGAACAGTGGTGAAAATTTACAAGAAAAGTTATGGCCAGTTTATGCTCCAAAAATATGAGGTCACAAATCTAGAAAGAATAAAAGCCAGACGTTGACGGATCTTTATCCATTCTGTGGACACAAGACTCATCATTTCCTGTCAAATTTTGCGATGCGTAATAAAATAATTGTCGTTGTGTGTGTTGCTCAGCACTGTGTAAATTCTATTTAAAGACCTGATTTGAACAGATTGCATCTTTTCTTTTAAAACAGCCATCGTTCAATGCTACACTTTCACTCTGTCCAATACGGAACATATTAATTTCCTCCTTTGGGAATATATTTCCCCCATTACCAGGTTCACTGCCTGTAGTGTTGCCAAGGCGATGAAATGTATCAGTCTGGACCCAAGTGGATTTGCAATTAGAAAAGCCGGAGAAAGTCATCGTCCAATCACGTTGCCAGCTTTACATCGCTGCTAAACTCATAACCAGTGATAATGACATCCTTTATAGCGCCCACCATGTCACCGTAATGGATGGCAAAAATGGCGATTGGATTAAAGAGGCACTAATCAGAAGCACAGATCTACAAAGAATTGGATTGTATTGATTAGAGCTCTTCAATGTCATCATACGCAGAAGATAAGATCTCTTATTTACCAGCCAAGCGGACAAGCAGCAGCACATTGTCCTTGGGTTTAGATGGGGAACCTGCTGGATGCCCAGTCCAATTATTTCATTTTATCCTCTTCTATCTTTTTTTTTTTATTGTCTCGGCCAAGAAGGTTCTTTTCTAGAAACGTACGTCCGGATTTGCATGCACTTTTCTTGGAAGGTTGTAAATGGACCAATGGGCATGTGATTTGGTTTTGCTGGTCGGAACATCTTCTGGAAACGGTTTATCATCACGCGAATGTGAATTTGGTGTGATTCGCCACGCAGAAGCGAAAATGTGGTCGTGGAGGATAAAGGCACGTACTGAACAAGAGTCTGACACGGACAAGATGCTGCATTTGAAAAACTTCAGATAAAATGCTGTCTTTGAAAATTGGGAAAGCACTATGGAAAAGTATTTGGATTACAGTATAACGTTGACATTTAATATTAAAGTGACGGTATATTTTTCCTCAAACACTGATATTGTTATCAATTTAGCATTTTTACTGTAGACTTATTTGCTAAAATACAAGTCTGGCATTTGAACTGTGACAACTGAGATAAACTGACCGAAGCAAGGAGAACTTTTTAAAAAGTCGAGGTTAGGTTTTTGTGAGTTTTATTTTCTTCTTATGGCCCAAATAAAAAAACATTTCGAGATTGTTCAAAGTCAACGTTGAGTTTTTGTGTTCTAAAAATGCTGCCATGTGTTTCTTCCAGGGCTTGTTTTTTTTTTTTTTTTTTTTTTTTTTTTTCCATGTGTCTTTTTGAAATTGTTTCAAAGTCAAGGTGGAGTTTTTATGTTCTAAAAATGCTTGCATGGGTTTCCTCTTGGTCTTCTTTTAATTTTTTCATATGACCCAACAAAAACAAATAATTCAAGGATGTTCAAAGTCAAGGTTGAGTTTTTATGTTCTAAAATGCTTGCATGGGTTTCCTCTGGATCTTCGTTTTTTTTTTCACACCCCCCCCCCACACACACACAAAAAAATATGTTTTTAGAGTCTATAAAATTGCCTAATTAATGCACTCTGATAATTAAGTAAATCACTAAAATAATTAGGCCCAGAATCATGTTTTATACATCAGCTAATTAGATGCAATTATAGTTTCTTGCTGCAAATGTGCCTCTTATGCATCAAGTGCTTTAATAATCAAACCCTTATTGTAATGAATGCGGCATATTACTGTAGTTACACTACTGTAGTTTCCTTGATTGAATTACAGCACAGCAGGGGCTGAGGAACGTTTTATTCCTCTCTCCACTAATAAAACAGCAAGACACTTTCCTCTCTCAACAGAAACCCATGTAAATCTTCATAAAAGATTTCCTCCGTTTCAGTTTTCTCAACTTCCGCTCATAAGAATCACAAACAACGACGAGTTTGAATCGTTCGACGAGGCACAACCTTGAGAATTACCTTGGTTTTATTCGCCTCTGACTCGACAATATCGGCCCATGAGTACAGTTACAGAGCACAACAATCATATGAAAAATCATCCTCTGCTAAGTCATTTATCATGGTTTTGCTGGAGGAGGAAGAAGAAATGACTGCCGCGCTTCTCGCCGAGCCTCTGTTATTGTCCTTTACTGATAAATGACAAGCTGAAGCCTCCATATTCCACATAAATAAGCCCCATGGACTTCCAGCCTATTCCATTTAGGATTAGTACCTGCGCATTGTCGAAATTTCCAACCGACTAAAGCTAAAGCTTCTTCTTGCATTCTATAGATTATTGTCCTGCAGATTCTCACAAGTTCCAAACGCCGCCCGGCCTGATAATGAGCTCTTTGTGTCCTCGTCGTACCTGAGAAGAAGGCCTGGGAGTCCTGGAGACCAGCTCTGACAAGCCACAATCACACGCGTGTCATCCAGAAGCTTCTCTTCGGTCTTGTATTGATGCTTCTAAAGTCTAAATGTCGTTGTTGTGTTTCAGGCCTCACAAATGACTTTTAGTGCGCTGGTCCTCACACTTCCTGCTCCACAATGGCGCAGCTGTCGACTAAGCTGCGCTTTACAAGCCCGTCGAGCTTCATTTATTACAATAAGCGACACGACGCAACTCTTCCTGTGAATTTGATGGAACCTTTTCAATTTCCGGCTTATTCTTGCGTGCAATTTACTTGAAAGTCGCATTAACAGTTGACTAAATGAGCTAATTGTTGGAGGAATTGTGAAGAATTGCTTGGCCAATGGTTGGGAAAGTCATTTCTTCTGTTTTTTTTCTTGTGTTATTTTAATATTCCGCCTTCATTGTTCTGCCTTTAAATGCTTCAGGAACAGGGTGAGCTTTTTTTACTCGTGGGTTACTTCTTAGTAAATAGTTTTTAAATGGCATTTAGTCATATAAGCAAAATAAAAACCTATGATAATACACTCACACACTATACAGCTGCACATTAAATGGCCTTTAAGGTTTAGGAGATTGTTGTTTCATACAAAGAAGTCTAATGTTCAATCTTTTACTCTTTCTATTGCTCCGTTCATATTTTGGTCGTATCGAGAAGCGCATGCGAGGCTGCGCTGATCTTTTAACAACAGCCTTTCTGAAAACATGCAGCCTGAAAAAGTCTTTGTACTTTAATGGATAGAAACAAACTGTGGACCAGCGGCGGTGAAAGAGAGTAAGAACTTTCCCGGAACAACAAATGGATTCTGATGGAAGGGAATGGACAGTGAAAGTGGACAAGTGCAGGTCCGCACCCGTCATTATTTTGTTCACTGGAGGTTTTTGTGTTGACGGAGCTCAACTAAGAGTCTCGGGTTTCTCCGTTTGGAAACAACAATCTTAAAATAAAATGGAGTTTTCGCACAAGGTTGCAATAATTTGACACGAGAGGTCTTCGTCTTTGATGCTTTTACCTCAACTAAGCAGCAAGTCGATATCAAAACAGACACCAGAGTAATTCTGCATGTTTGTGTGATATTTTACAATCTAATAGTGCTTGTTCTACGACTCCTATAATTGTTTTTTCGGAGCTATGCTGGAGGGAGCACCACTGCAGACCGTGTGCGGCGTACACGAGCGTTTGATTGAAGATGACATTAATGTGCTATAAAAGCTTCTCACCCCTAAGCAAAGTGTCACATTCACCAATATGAAAAACACACACGATTGCACGCAGTGACATGTCCTTTTGAGCAGGTCACACCAACATTAGGATCATTGACGAATGACTATTACGCAGCACTAGAATGCATATTTTAGAATCCTACCCAGATATGTGCCCATTAGAGCTGTAAGTAGTCATTTAGCAGATGCTCTTCTTCATACCACAGCTATTACTTGAGGAATCTGCCGGAGGAAACCGGGGTTAAATGCCCCGTTCAAGGGCAGAAAGACGCCAGACGTTTCCTCTACATGTCTTTATCAGAGTAGCTGTATGTGTTTTAGTACTATTACAGACTCATGATCCTACTTTCACTTTAACATTATACATTTTTTATGTCAGTTTAGTGAATTCAATCAATCTGAATCTGTGGTGCTGCTTCTGTGATGGTGCTGTCCGTGGTGCTGAAATCACTCTACTGTTTTATTGCACTGCAGCTCAGACTTTAACTGTGTATTCACCAAACATTGCTTTGGAATGTATACTATATACTATATGTGGTATATTTATATACAGATGGTGTTCCCAAATACACATAAATACACTTATTTTCTTTACGCTATTATTAAATGCAAATTGTTTGAACCAACCAATGTTATTAACTAGATGCTGCTTACTAAAAACCTTTAGTTGTGATGTCTTTGTTTGTCACTAAATTACATTTATAAATCATAAGCCTTTAATGAAAGTTCTCTAGCAGAGAATGAAGAATAATGCCGGTCTCCTACTACTGCAAAAAATAAGTGAGTGGAAAATGCTTTTATGATCAGCAAACCTGTGGGATAGGGAGGATGTGCGCCATGCTGTTATGAGCCTGGCTATTCCTGTGCACTGTCTGTCATTTTTGAACGTGAAACCAATTGAAGACGGCACTTAAATGAGATGTTAGTGTTTCGCCTCTCTGCCCTTCCATGACTTCTCCCCTCACTGCTGGAAAGATCTTCATTTATTGAAAAATCACATTTTTCGGGAGAAAACAATTTGCCATCATTGCCTAATGGCGCTTTTTGATTCTTTCATATTACGTACAATTTTTTTAATTTATTGAACTGAACATGTATTAGCAGCAACTTCACATACTATTTTTTTTCAATTACACTTACCGTTTTCTCGTCCATATTTGCCTCACTTAACATTTTCTGCAACTGTAGATCTGGTTCAGATATGAATTATACAAGAAACAAGCCTGAAATTTGTTTAAATGTAGAGGATCAGAAAATCGGTTCACTGACAAAATCCAAAAATATTTTTCTTATCTGGCTTCTCCTTTATGCTTTATGTGGGTGAATGTCAACCTTCAATAATCATTGATCCGTACTGTATTTTACATGTTTTTTTTTTTTTTTTTAGATATTGGTTTTAAATGAAGTCTCGGAGGTAACAAGCATTCCGGGTTCTTGTGCTTTTAGGCTAATGCAGCTAGCTATTTTCATCTTGCTAATGATCTGTGGCACAGACAACAAGGTAGGTTACTCCTGGGGGAGAAAGAAAAGAAGAAAAAAAGGGGATTTTATCAGTAATGGACTCGGAAAACATGGAGCAGAGAGATGCGAAGCTGGAGTAATGTAGGGCAGCTTGTGAAGTGAAAACAACCCACGGCCATTAAATGGTTCCCTGGTCTTTTCTTTTATCTTAAAAGTGCCGTCAATAAGATATTCTTACATTTTAAACTCCAAATTAACCGAGATCTGGCACTTTTGCCTCCATCTGTCACCGGTCTTTTTTTTAGACCTACCATTAACAATTTTGACGGAACTGTGAAAATCAATTCCTAATGGGCTTCGACAGGATTTTAATTCGGTTTTCTTTTCCCACGCAGGCTTGAAGATCCGCGAAGTGATGATCAATGTCACCAGGCAGCAGGTGGAGGACTTCCATGGTCCAGAAGATTATTGGTGTTTGTGCGTCGCCTGGAGTCACCTCGGGACCTCGAAGAGCCGTAAGGCCACTGTGAGGATCGCCTGTGAGTACATTTACACGAGCCAGTAACATGTTGCTTTTATTATTATTAGCTGTAGTAAAAGCCTACAAAAGTTGAATTACAGTTGCCGCTAAATGCATTTTCGAAAAATGTTTCTTTCAGAACTGCAATAGGTAAAATTAGCCAGAAGGTAGATGCTTTTAGATTAGTCTTG
This sequence comes from Paedocypris sp. Pulau Singkep, assembly GCA_017309775.1. Classification (NCBI taxonomy): domain Eukaryota; kingdom Metazoa; phylum Chordata; class Actinopteri; order Cypriniformes; genus Paedocypris; species Paedocypris sp. Pulau Singkep. The sequence continues at coordinate 4,278,976 of MU204367.1, forward strand.
GTTTTTAAACATTGAACCAATTTTTGAACAGTTTACCGTTATTTTAACCTCCTGAGACCTGAGCTCTGAAATAGTTTTTTTTTTTTGCTTTGCTAGTGCTTTTACAAGCGCAATAAGTGTAAAAACATTTTTTACATGATTTGCTGTTGGAGATATAACATACAGTATGTTATGTCTCACTTAAACGTTCAATAAATGATCACATATGCAGAGACTGTCACTGGTGGGAGTCGGGTTTCTAGCAAAACTGAGCAAACAACCCAAGCCACCGGAGCAGATGTCCAAGCAGAGTTTGTCACATGGCATCACTGGTCTTGGAGTTTGCCAAAGCGAAGGGCAGGGGGCATAGAGAGGGCTACGCGATTGGCATAGATAGGGCAGAGACTGGCCTGGGCTCTGCCCGCTGTGACAGCTGCCTCTTATCTTTTCAAACAGACCTCCGCAAAAACTTCGAGCAGGATCCTCAAGGGAAGGAAGTGCCAATCAATGGCATGATTGTGCTGCACTGCCGCCCTCCAGAGGGAGTGCCCATGGCGGAGGTAAGAGTCATTCCAGCAGCTGATGACATTGCTCTGACTGTGATGGGGATGTTATAAGTGAAGCTCCATGCCCGCGGGTTCTCAACGAAGAGCATTGTTGATGAAGTTCTGCTTGGCTTTTTACAATGTTGCACATTCTTTTGCTTTTAGTAAGAAAGACGAGACGCTGTAAATACTTAAAATCAATACTTGCCACAATCTTCAAGCAGTGCTGATTTGTGATAGGCTTACAGTTGTGTGTTAGAGTTACAGTGGTGTGTGTGTGTGTGTGTGTGTGTGTGTGTGTGTGTGTGTACAAAGGCATTTAGGTTAACGTGCTAAGTTTTTATCTTAGTGGTGACCCTGGTCACTTGTGGGGACATTTGGCAAGGGGGGGGCAGTTTGAGGGTCAGAATGAAATTTTAGGGATAATACAATTGTAATTATAATAAGGGATAATTTCAATTTTGGGGACTGCAATATAAGCACCTCCCAAAGTAATTTTCTTACGTAAATTACGTAACTTTTCTCTTAAAAATTATGTTTTTCTTTTATTTTACAAAAGTTTTGAACGTCTACAAAAAATGTAACAAAAAAAAGGGTGCTTATATTGAGAGAGAGAGAGAGAGAGAGAGAGAGAGAGAGAGAGAGAGAGAGAGAGAGAGAGAGAGAGAGAGAGAGAGAGAGAGAGAGAGACGTAATAGTAAGGAAGTGCAGTAGTAGACGTAATAGTAAGGGAGTGCAGTAGATAGTAGTTGGTTTCTTGGCAGTCGGAAAGCTTTGAATGATTCAGTACTAAAATGGATGAGCTCTGTCTCCGAGTTTGGCCACTAGAAAAGGAGAAAATCTGAGAAGCACTGAAGGACAGGAATCTTCCCTCAAGTACTTTGTCAACATAAATGAAGTCAGCTATGAGATAAGCTAGTGAATAATGTACCGTGTGCAGCCCAGAAAATACAGTCTGTTCCAACACACCTCCACTATTAAAAATTAAAATCCAGGCAGGGAAACAAGAAGAGGCAAAGATCTAGAAAGCATCATATTCTGTCATGCTGGTTACTAGCGCTCTCTCTCTCTCTTTCTCTCTTTTTTCTCCTCTCTTTTTCTCGCTCACTCTTTTTCTTTTTGTCTGCTGTTTTCTGTCTTTAGCACAGTCACTCTCCCTCACTCTCTTTCTCTCTTTCACTTTCTGTCTAGCTATTTTTTTCTTTACTCACTGTCACTCTCTGTCAATTTTGATTGACATTTTGTGATTAGTTCTTTATGTAAAAGCCAGTGAGATCTTTTACTTACTTATATTTTTGAATTATTATTCCAAATCTTTACTAGAAAGTAGGAAAACTTTCCCCAGTTTCCCCACAGCGCTGCTTATTGGTGCAGACTCGTATCATTGAAATCGTTTTAATGAGATTGTACACGCTGCCTTCTGCTGCGGAGGAACCGTTCCATGCGGAAAGAGGGATTTTGCTTTAAGCTTTTCTGTGGAAGATGTTTAATTGATGTTTGACCAAAATAAAAATGATTTTCAATGCCTGATCGGGAAACTCACACAATTTTATTTCCCTTAACGTTGTCTGTACTGTTTTAAGATTGGTCTTTCAAATCAGTTTTATAAATGACAACTATTTAATGGTTTTTATCTGGACTATATTTTTTGTAAACGGCCTAAAAGCCTCTTGTTTCTCCTGCTTCTTTTTTCCATCCATCAACTATGTGACTCAATACTTAAGTTCTTTTGAAATGGGATACTTTACGACTTTCACTCAAGTCTTCTTGGAATTTGTTGACTTGTAATAGTGATTTTTACAGCGAGGTATCCGTACCTTTACTCAAGTATTTACTCCTCTGCAAGAACGTAGAATAAAGAGTTTCAGAGACAGCAAGCAACATGAAGCCTCTGTTTTTTATTTGCCGGAAGTTGCTTTATGATCCTTCTTCTCCAATCTGAAAGATAAAAACCTCAACCTGCTATTGTGATATCCGTGATATCAAAGACAGCACGTAATAAAAACACCTCCAAAGCCGCGTGTGTCTGCGTGTTCGCGCCGTGTCTTTATTAAACCTGTGTGTCTATCAGAAGGGTTTAATCTTAGTAATTACCCCGCTGAAATATGACGCCAGAACACACTTAGCAGGGAAACCGCGCAACAAACCGCTCTGGCTTTCACACCAGCTCGTGGAATGGTTTTTTAAAAGCGGTGTTGTGCTGCCGCTCTGACCCGCTGCCCTGCTTTTACGGCTGCGAGTGTTAACAGCGAGCTTGTGATAACCGTGAGCTCTTCACTTAGGCTGATTTCACCCCGTCAACGGAGCCTTAATCAGGCCGGATAGAGGCGCTAATGAAATCGCTGGATCCTCTCGAGGCCGCGGAAACACCGCGTCAGCTCTGCCACCGTTAGCCGCGCCATAATTGAAACAAATGCGCCAATTAGGCCATTCATTTCTCTCATCTTCCGCTCAACACTAACTTGGATAATTTGTATTTGTCCCCTGCCTTTCCTCCTCTTTCTCTCGCACTCAATTCTCGCTTTTTCTCCTCCTTTGAGTGTTTTTTTTTTCTCTCTCTTCCCGGCTCTCGGTACCTGTTCTGCCTTAATAGGCCGAGAGAAAGTGGTGCTCAAGAATGCAGAGCATGCCAGCGTCTCGGCAGAGGGATCCGCTTTTGCTATGTGCTAATTGCCTATTTCAGCTCCCTGGTTTCCCTGAAAGCCCGAGTAAATACCGTGGTTTCTCGCAATAACGCGCAGCTTTCGCACACTGGCGGTTTTGCCAATTTTTGCATTTGTTTTCTAGCGCATTTCTGATTGGCCGCAGACCCTTGTCAATCAATAACATGAATGAAGATGGCATGTCTGGTTCGACAAATCTCGATTCGAAAAATGTCAGGGGAACTGTGAAATACTTGCGAGTAGGGTGATTAATCGAAAATTAATCAAAATATAAATTCAGAACTTATAATCGAGTGCTTCAGTTGTGGATGTGCAATAAATAACCATAATGAAGATTTGTGTGTGTTGTCTTCCTTTTTTTTTTAAATAAAGTAATGCACACTTTATTCAAATATCTCTCACTTGTAAATCTCTAAAATAACATTTAAACATTATTTTTTTTACATTATTTTAGACATAGCCCGAGAGATACATGGTGCTTAAGAGGAAGGGGTTACATTTTTTTTTTAAATTAACACAAAAATGTACCACGCCACAGTCAAGAAACCCACCAAACAACTCCTCTCATAGAAATTTGAGTTCTTCCCCCCTAGACTTCCCCACAAGTAATTTTTTTTTTGAAAATCAGAAAGAAAAAAGATTTTTTCAAATTTGGAGCAGCTTTCCTAGTGGTAACTGCAATGATAACACCATGTAGCGACTGATTGCTGTCACCTGGTGATCCAATTATGTATTACAAGTGTATACTTGTATTCATTACGTTTTTTGAATTTTTTGTTTTTATCTAAGTCCCTGCAAACTGACGATAAACAAACTATCCCCAGTACAAAAGATACAAAAATCTATAATAAAACATCAGTGTCAATAACATTAGCATTTAAACATATCATTTCTGTGGGTTATGTTATATAGTTATACAACTATAATAGTTGTGAAAAATGAAACTAGCTAGTTCACGAAAAAAATTTTCCAAGCTTCACTCCCCTGAACTGGCCCATTATAATCTGAAAGAAGTGCTGTGTCTCACAAAAAAAAAAAAAAACAAGGAATGGATGTTCCCACAAGCGGCTTTACCAAGACTTGTAGTGATTTGCCGGTCCAGCTCGCCTTCCAACCCAGGCTAAGCTGATGTCTAACAGTCCTACCTGCTGTTGTTACAGGCCACTCATCCATCAAATGCCCGAATCCAGCTCTGAATCCCGGCAGGACAGCATCCTCAGGCTGGCTGGGATTCAGTGATGCTGAGCGACTAACCCACTGCATGTTTACAGCCTTAAAGAGAAGCTCGGCATCTGGGTCGGTCATTTCACTGGTGAAATAATTAAAGCACATTATGAAAGATGAACCGTGAGCTTAAGGCTAATCTGATGTGGAACTATGGAGCAGTGGAGTCTTAAATGGCTGTGATCGCTTCCTCTGCATCAGTATAACCAAATATATCGCATCCATTATGCTGAAAGCACCGAGCATAATCGCCTGATTTGTTTCATATGACGACTGACACCGTGGACCGAGTGTGTCATGTCAGCTGAGAAGTTGCATCACGCCGACCTCCGTTCACAGGTCATGCGGAGGACAAACACGTGAAGATGGTGCTGATGGCAGGTTGCTAAGAGGAATGTTCTTGTAAAAATTATCAAGAGGCTTTGGAATCAACAGTCGAATCAATGAAAACAAGTCATTTTTAGAAACGCATTTCTGTTTCTGGGTTACGAGGAACTGGAGCCGAGTCATTTTAGGCCTGAAGGCGGGAAAAAATTAACTGGATTGGTGGCCAACCAATCACAGAGCAGGACACACCTACACTCTCACTCCTAAGGCCAGTTTTCCAAGCTACAATCACTTGAATGTACTTTTTTGGACCGAGGAAACTGGAGACCTGGTAGAAACCTACGCACCCTGCGTCACAATTATCCTGATTTCAATCATCTTTTTGCTTGTGACAAAGACGAATATCTACAGCTAATCTCAACAGCGTCTGTAGGCAGGATACACACAATGGATAAAAGCTCAAGTCAGAAAAAAACATCATTGTAAAGTAAAGTGAGTGATATTGTCAATATGGGTGTGGAGCAGATCTCAAAATCATTTGACATCTTAAATCGTCTTAGAAAAGTAGATCATTTTTGGCAAATTACTATATTTTTCCAATCATCGGTTTGATTCACTCTGAGTGATTGATTGTAGAAAACTGTATTGTGGTTAATTGTCTTGCATAAGAGTGTCTGAAAAATGCACTTTTACCATAAATAATGATGCTGTCCACAAGAAAAGGACTAGAGAAACTAAAAGTCTAGAGAAACTGGGTCTCAAACTCGGCTGCTTCTTGGGCGACTTTTTTGACGTTTGAGAAGCTATGATTTAAAAGTAAATAGCTGATGCTGTTATATTTTACACATTTCTTCTGGTTGGTGTCTCTCAGGTGGAGTGGTTGAAGAACGAAGAGTTGGTCAGCTCTCTGGAAGACGGTAACATCGACACTCGCGCGGACCACAATCTGATCATTAATGAAGCCCGACTCTCCGACTCCGCCAACTACACCTGCCTCGCCAGCAACATCGTCGCCAAGAGACGCAGCGCCACCGCAACTGTTGTCGTTTTCGGTAAGAAGAGCGAGTTATTTGAAACAACTTTGGTTCTCAATCCTGTCGTGATGCCTTAACCTCTTAAAACACAAGTTCTGAAATTATTTTTTTTTTTTTATTTGCTCTGCTAGTTTGGCTTTTAGAAAAATGAAACATCTTTTTTTTTTTACATGATTAAGTGTTGGAGATATTACATGAACAACTGAACATCGTGATCATAATTTTCCGTAAATAATTTATTTATATACTTTTTTTTTTTTAATTTTTAGAAACACATTTCTGTTTCTGGGTTACGAGGAACGAGTCATTTTAGGCCTGAAGGCGGGACAAAAACAACTGGATTGGTGGGCAACCAATCATAGAGCAGAACACACCTACACGCTCTCAGTCCAAAATTACTTTTTTGGACCGTTGAAGGAAACCGGAGACCTGTTGGAAACCCACGCGCCCTGCGTCACAATCATTAATATTAAGATTAAGTGTTGCAGATATTACATATGTTATTACTAAATATGTACTTATTTTTTTATCAATATTTTGTGTCCTAACAAAAAAAACAAGTCTTACCTAAAGATCGCGCTCATAATTTTTTGTAAATAATACATTTAAATTTAAACATTAAAGCTTCCTTTGCAAAGACTTGGGTCTCGCACTGCATCCGACAGAACTTCTGTTCAATTCTACGCCATTTTCGCTATAACTGCAAAATGCGCTTCGAGGATCGGACATCACTAGTTGTCCGACAACATGGTCGATCGGTTTGAGCACGTCAGTGGTTAACGCAGCAGCTGGGAAAATTCCATGACCGTCTGTACACAGAAGAGGCCATCAGGACTCAGGAGGCCTCAAAACGTTTTATTAATTCTTCTAAATGTTTAATTTCTTAAATTCTGTTAGCATTAAGGCTGAACCATCATTGTTCTAGCTTGACGGCTGCCCTATTTAGTTTTTCTTTTTTTTCTTTTCTTTTTTAGGAATAAACTTGTGTATAATTATTGCCGTACATTTTTTTAGGCCAAGATATCAAAGCCAGACTACAAAACAGATTTGACGCAACACGTTGGCTTTTATTCTCTCAGAACCTTGTTGTGGCTGTGACGGCATGTGTAAAAGCCTTTCTTTCAACTTCAGCTTTCACTGTTATTCACAGGCTGGTCTCTTTCTCTTTTGCAGTTAATGGGGGCTGGTCTCTCTGGACCGAATGGTCTCCGTGCAGCGTGAACTGTGGGCGAGGAGTTCAAAAGCGTTCCCGGACCTGCACCAACCCCGCACCTCTGAACGGAGGGGCTTTCTGCGAGGGCATGTCCGTGCAGAAGATCACCTGCAGCCCCCCGTGCCCAGGTCAGCTTCTGCCGAGATGCTCCACTCGCAGCATCCAAACTCGCATCCGCGGTCCATGTCGCTGTATTTTACAGGCGTGATAAATCATTCATCAGAAGGGTTTGATCGTTCTTTAATCTTTCATCAGAAGGGTAAGACTACACCGAGACTTGACTTTGGATTAGGGAAGCAGAACTGACATGTGAGAATGTTCTAGTGTATGTGGCTTTACTCGTCTTTTCAGGCTTGTAACTTCATTATTGTGCTCCAAAGAGGGTGGTTATTACCGCTGTTGATTAATTGAATTTGTTCCGCACCACTTGTAATTACACAATAATTTTATACTTCATATATTTTTTAAGGAAATAAGTGTGGAAAATGGTTTAATAAACAATGCTCAGACATGGATTAAAGCAACTTTTCTTTAATTGCGCACATGATTGACAGCAGCATTGTTAGGTACATTAATAACAGGCAAAGAAATAAATGACTGTTGGACATTATTTTGAAGGTTTTCTTGTTTTGATCGTGTACTAGATCAGTTTCATAATCGGAAGATAAATATATGATTATTTTTAATCCTGAATCCTTAATGTAGTATGCATAAGTATTTGAAAATTAAAAATGTTTTTTTTTATAAAAATAACTATCCATCCATATTGTGATCTTTTTCTTTCTCCAACTGTCCGTCTGTCTATCTATCAATGTATCTATCTATCTATCCATCTTATTATCTCTCAGGCTATCTTTTTTTTCTATGTTCATCTATCTCTGTCTCTCTTTCTCTCACTTTCTAGTGAGCATTCTCTGTCTCTCTCTCTTCTTCTCTCTCTCTCCATCTATCTAACCCCCTCTATATATCTCTCATGATATATTGCTTTCTATCTCTACCACTATCTCTCTATCTGGCTTCAGTTCTCTGTCTATTTTTCAGTTTGTCGAGCTCTCTTTCTCTCTCACTGCCTAACTCTTTCTCTCTCTCTTTAACAATTTTGCTATTTCTCTCTCTATCCATCCCTCTTTTCTCTGCCCCTCCCACTCCTTCCCTCTCTGTATTGACACACACACACACACACACACACACACACACATTTGGGACTCAGTGTTTCGAATAACAGGTGCTTTAAATATGGAGCTTAAAGGTGGCAAAGCAAGTTTTTAGTAGTCTGGAAAAAAGCGTCAAACACAAATGCACTAATAAATTGTTGCCATGGTCAAATTTTTGTTGAGATAGAGATAGAGATGTACTAACGAAATGTTTTTTTTTCACCGTCGGGCCTGATCAAAGTGCCTTTAAAACACTTCTTTTAGTGCAATTAAAGCACAGCTCGCCTTTGATAAATGGCAACCCTGCGGTGTTTGTGCAGTGGACGGAGTCTGGGAGGAGTGGAGCGAGTGGACGCTGTGCAGTGCGCAGTGTGAGAGGCAGCGCTGGAGGGAGTGTAGTGCTCCACCACCACGTCACCGAGGCAAGATGTGTGAGGGAGAAGCTCAGAACACCGACAACTGCACCGGAGGACTGTGCACGCAAAGTGAGCCAGCTACCCCTTAATACAGTATCAACTCACCTGGTCTGAGTACGATAATTATGATGATATTTAGGGAAATAATCACTTCTTTTTTTATTTTTTTATTAAAATGATAATCACAGTTAGTCGCACTTGAAATGTAATGTGTCGATTCTTAGTTTTGTTTTAAAGTGTTTCAAGTACTTGCAGTATTTGTTATAATATTAATTTCTACGCTTACTAAATGTAGTTCATATAATGTACATAAAGTAATATTAGATTAATGTTGGAGTACCATCTATACGTTTAATCCGTGTTTAAGTTCAAGTTCAGGTTCTGAGCATTTGTAAGGCATTTTTCACAGTTTTAACTGTCTCAAAGTGTTTAACTCAAGGCCTGCCGTGTAGTTACACCTGCCCTTTATAGTAATGACTCCCCTCGAACACACAAATACAGATCCCATACTGCAATGCTTTAGCTTTACTTCTTTGCATAAATTATACTTGTATCACTTATTATATACTTGATATGTATCATATCAATTTTAATCTGTATATTTTGGACATGTTTTCTTGAAGGACCAAAAATGTAAATGTTATTTCTAGTTTAATTTTACTTATTCTGAAACAATAATAAAACTTTGTACAAAAATGAAAAAAAAATATTTTATACTTTAATACTTTTTATGATTTTTTTTTATTCTATTTGCATTCTACATATTGCTTTAAGTTTTGCCGCCCATGCAATTGAGTTTCTGCCTGTTTCAATTGATCAATTGAACAATTATTGCATAAAAATTAGTTCAGTTTTAAGTCTGATTTTCTTTAAAATTTTGTTAAAAAATTGACATCTTGAAATAATAAGATTTTGCCCTAATGATAATTATCGACATGGACCATAGTCATGCCGCTTTGCTCTATTTCTACTTTAACACACTATCTAGTCAGCATGTCTTTAAGTGAAGCCATTTGTCCGAATTGTGTAGATTGCAATGTTTGGGGAGTGTGAGAATTGCCATTTAGATGTAATTATGCGGCGTATCACCGTAATCATCATCTTTATAGCTGTTCTGCTGAGAACTCTTTGATTGCTGGAACATCCTGCAGCGGATCCTGAACCATCTGCTCGTAGCTTCCTTCCCATGGCATTGATTCTGATGATGTCGGCCTAGCCTGCAGTCGCCTCGTACCTTTGCTGTGAATCCGAGAGCGCCTTTAATGCGGATCAGAACGGATGCACTTCATGTTTTCTTTGCCGTCTATATTTACTATTTTTTTTTCTCTCTCTCCGCAGATGGGAAGTTGATGCATGACGTTAAGCCTCAAAGTGAGTTGTCTTTTATATCTCCTACAAACTTTTAATTGCTGTATCAATAAGGGAATGAAAAAACAAAAACAAAAAAAGCTCTCACCTGTTATTTTTCACATATTTTTTTTTAAATAAAAAGGTCATTTTTCAAATATCTGCTCAGGCAAATCAAGCTATTTTCCTCTCTAATTACGAGGAGCTGAATCCTGTGAAATAAGTGCTCACTTCTACGCTTGGTTACTCGTATTATTATCTTTACCACAGGTGTCGTTTGTAGTGGGAAAGATGACGCGGAAGATTAATGAACACGGATCCAGTCTGTCTCCTCAGCTTCTGGTTCTGTGTGGAAATTACAGACCAAATTATGTCAGACAGACACTCATGGCAAATAGCCTTCAGAATCCAAATGCACAAATTACTGCAGGAAATTGAGAGGAGGAAAAAAAAAAAAAAAGAACGCATAAGTTTACTTAAAACTTAAAAAAAAACTTCAAAAAAAAAAAAAATGAATTCAAGAAAGCGTGCATTTAATACAGTATATTCACAATACAGATAATTAATAGAAAATATCCATGAACAAAAATAAATGATAATTGGTAAAAAAAAAAAAAATAGGTGTATACTATACCGTGTGTGTGTGTGTACATAAATGAGTCCTTTATTCATCCCCACAAGGGGAAATTTCACTGTTGCAGCAGCAGTACAACATAACAATAAAAACACAAGCAGAATACTGTAAAGAGTATTTACAATTGAAATACAATTTAAAGAAATATAAAATTAAAATGTATCAAAATATATACACACATGTACACGGGAATTGCACTGTAGACAGATATTGCACAGAAAAAGATATTAATATTATATTGATATATTTTAAAATATCAAGATCAGAAAAAGATATTAATATAATATTTAAAAAAATTATTTATACAAATCTTATACATAATCTTAAAGATATAAATGCGTAAAAATAGTATCTACTGTTTGCTCTTACTTTTTTTTTTTTTTTACATGTAAACAAACCATCGTGTCCTGTCAGATTAGAGTGATTGATTTGATGCGGCGTTTAAAATTTTGTACAGTTAGCATAAGCAACAACATGTAATTGTTAGAAATTAACTTGCCTCATCAAGCATGTTATGCTATTATTCCTCCCCGTATGTTAATGCAATCACACTTCACATGCATATGCACCACGTCTGCACCTTTGGCGTGTGTTTTTGACCCCATGTGCGTTATTGTTTCGCAAATTCTAAAATGTTGCGTGACATCGCATTTTATTGACCTTTAACCTCAGTCACAAACAAGTGCAGTTTCTAATCCAATTAAAATGTATATGGCGCACGAGGCTGTTTCAAAATGCTGTGCCTTCATGTCATCGCTGGATTAACATTCTGTAGGCTGCGTGATGACACCAAAACAATATCCGCAATACGTGTGATCAGCATGTCTGTCACATTCCTCTGGATTTGGCTTAGAAATACATGGACCACCAATGTTCTGGAATGCGTCTAATAAATAAAAAAGAATCTGCTTCTTACACACAAAAAAGGCCATGGAATTAAAACCAAAGATTTAATAAATAAGTGAATAAATAAATATATAAATAAATGAATGCATAAATAAATAAATGCATAAATACATATGTAAATACATGTATAGATAATTGTATGAATAAATATGTGAATACAACTAAATAAATAAATAAAAATATGAGATAAATAATAAAAAACAGCCAAGCACCTACTGTGGATTAAAACCCAACGTAACGTGCATGTGAGGACAAATTCTTAACAAAAGTCTCCCAAACAAAGGGAATGTCGTCTTGGGACCTACTACTGGAGATCCCACAATGGATAAGGCAGATCGTGTTCTTGGTTATTTGGCTTATAGGGGAGACTTTTTGGAGTCACACCCATGTAGACACATGCAGAATAGAATAGAAAAAAAACTAGAACTTTAGAAGAACAAGGAAAGTCAAATACGTAAAGTCCCTCAGTAGGCAAATGTGTTCTGCATTTAGCCATCCAGTGAAGTTGCACACACATAAACTACATAAAAAAATGTATTACAGAATATAATATATACCTATATATATATATATACCGTATTTACTCGACTATAAGTCGAGGATTTTTCCTAAAAAATTCGGGCTGAAAGTGGGGGGGTCGACTTATACGTGCGGTCTAGCGAAATAGAAAATACTTTACTCAGAACAGCGCCCAGATATTTCACCCTTTCTCACGAAAATAAACAGCAGAGACACAATTGCGGTAATTAAATGAACATTTATGACGCGAACTAAATACATCTTACAGAAAACGGCACAAGCCGAGCAAATGAGTAGCACTGACTCCGCTGGCCGCTGCTCCGCGCACGCACACACACACGCACGCACACACACGTCTCACACTCTTTCGGCTCAGCGCTCGTCTGTCTTTAGTCTCTCTTTGGCGTGGGGCTTCACAAATAAACGAGTCACATGGTGGATTTCGAACGCAGTATTTATTTCCAAAACGCGAGTTGGCATATAGCCATGCGATTCTCGGGAGAACTCTCTTAAAGGGGCAAGGCAGTTTTCCCAGAAATCTTTATAATGATAATGCAACCATATCAATTACAAATTAAACTTAAACATAAATTAACAATAGCTTAAATAGATTAACACCAACATAACAGAGTTACTTGATTTTTAGGTTTCCTTTACCACCAAGCATGTCTGAATACTTTTATTATTTCTATAGGAAGGATTAAAGAGCATCTGAACAGGTGTTTTATTAATTCCCTGTGCCACTTTAGTGTCTCCGTGGGCCCCATATAACGAGAATTGACTTTATATGAAATGAAATAGGTTTCTACTCATTTCCATCTATTCACTTTTCTCTAATTTCTCTCACCCGACTTATAAGGGGGTCTAAACAGAATACCACAATCTCACAGCTGTGGGGGGGGGGGTCGACTTATAAGCGAGTAAATACGGTATGTATATATATATATATATATATATATATATATATATATATATATATATATATATAA